>CM033641.1:198725153-198957488 GCA_019512145.1 Engystomops pustulosus
AGCTCCACTTTAAAATATTCATGAGCACTGGTAAAATTAAAGCTGAGATTGGTTGCCATGGGCAACTAGAAATATTCTGACTTTCAGACAGCTTGATAAATCTGCCCCAATTTCTGAACAAATACTAAGAAAAATATTAATTTGTTCATATTAACAAGGAACAATAAAAGTTAATTTTTAAAATATTGGTCCAAGGACCTTTTTTCTTCTTGCAGAAATGCAAGAAATATGACAATATATAACTGCCATCCCTGCACATCACCACCACACTAGTCACACTGGATGCACTGCAACCAACTGACTACAGCCAAACTTAGTGGTAATCACATGACCTGCCCAGGCAGATGAAGGACATGTGATGTGGACATGTGACAGTGTGACTAGCTTTTTAATTCTTCATTACAGTCTATGTCAGCAGCATTTTTCTGCTAAGGGGAGAAAAATTTTAAATAACAACTAATTACATATAAGCTTATATTTTGAGTACCCATTTTTATATGAATTGTGCGGATTCCTGGAATACCCCTTTAACTTCTTTAATAATAAACTAAGCAGATATGGACTAAGAATTAACTTGTCTCTTGATTTGCTTGGAAATAAAATATTGTCTGATTTAAAAAAAAAAAGAACTGGTTGCACATTACTGCCACTATATATAATTTAATTAGTTTTATGGTCTGATTACGGGATTTATACTTCACCATTTTCATTTGTTAGGTTTCATTCATTCTTATGTACTTTTGACTCTACACTTTACACATTTCCAAGCATCTTGTCTGGTTAAAAATTTAAAGAAAATTGAATGTACATTATAAAAAAATGGAGAACTATGTTATGCATTATTTATCTTGAGCTATGAGATGTTTCACAGTGTTTCCCTCTGTAGTACAAAAGAAACAGTGAATCCATAATTAAGTCACAAGTCTTTCAAAATAGTTGAAGATTCATTATGCATTTTCAATTGTCTCTGAAATTGCTTTGTTCAAGTCTGTAAAGAGATTTAATTTACTATATGAAACATAATATATCAGTGTGATGGGAAAGAAAAGTTACCAAAAAGCCCTGTGGTGTCAACAGCACTTTCCTCAAACATGCAAAAATAAAGGACTTACTCTAAGTAACATCAGACATAGAATATTTACTATGCTATAATCGCTTTCCATGACTGTAAAAGGGGTTGGTACAGTAATCTATATTGAAGCCTACATAGCATGTATTTTAATGTGAAATATAATAAAAAATATCTTGTTTCTCCTTTTCAGAAGTTGAAGTTACAAGTTTTTTTTTTAATTTCTATGCCTTTTCCCTGGTACAGAGCTTCATTTATATCTCATCATTTGCAATTGTTCTCCTTTTACCTGCATTCATATAGATGAAAACTATATTTTGAACATAATCTCAGTGGATACAAAAAATTACAATTATGGGGAAAAACTCTACTGTAACATCTGTGTCTGCATCATCCTCTGTTTATGGAGTGTGGTTTGTGTCCTGTGTCTTTCTTGAACACTATGGTATGAACATAAGGCTTGCTTATGTTGTTTGGATTGATTAGCACAACACACATCTCTCTCCTTCAACATGCTCTAGTTTATTGATAGTTTACCAATTGTGAATGACAGCTTCTCACATTACTCAAATGTCTCCCTTGCTCTCTGTATTGTCTGGATCTCTGGCCCAATCACATAAGAGTCCTCACTATCTTTGCTAGGGTACTGGATATAGAAGTTCTTAGTTAGCTCCGTACAACTCTTGTCTCCTGTCTCCTGCAAACCTGACTTTTGGCTCAGTAGATGGTGTTCAGACTATTCTATTGCCATCCAAGAAATTGTTACAGTAATAGAAGTGTCAAAATCTATAGTTTGGTACATCCTGGTAAAAAAAGAAATCTCTGGTGAATTTATCAATGCAAAGAGATCTGGATACCAAGGAAAGACTACAATGGTGGATGATCACGGAATAATTTCCATGGTGAAGAGAAACCCCTTCAAATCAACCAACCAAGTGAACAACACTCTCCATGATGCTGCCATATGGAATTTACAATAAAGAGAAGAAAGTAAATATGGAGGGTTCACGGTACAAGCCACTCATAAGCCACTCATAAGCTTCATGAAAAAAAGGCTGGATTGGACTTTGCTAAGAAAAAAACACTAAAAAATGCCAGGACAGTGCTTGAAGAGCATTCTTTGGACAGATGAAACCAATATCAACCTCTACCAGGATGATGGAAAGAAAAGAGTATGGCAAAGCATGGTACAGCTCACAATACAAGGCATACCACATGATCTGTAAAAGATGGCAAAGGTAGTGTCATGACTTGGGCATGCATGGCTGCCAATGGACCTGGGTCATTTGTCTTTATTGATGATGTGACAGAGACTTAGAACTCCCTTTTGTATGATGCGAAAGACACTAAAACAGAATTGGGAGATCAGGTGTTTTTTTCATAGCATATAGAATAGAATTTGACTCTTTAGTGAATATCATCACAAAATACTTGCCGATATAGCAGATGAGAATTTACACACCATCCTAAAGTCTGGCTGCAAGTTTGTAAGCAGAAAAGCCTGAATAATAGTCATAATTGCATACTATACCCTTCTCTGTATAACAAAGAAATTAGTTAAAATCAGGACTGATGTAGCTACCAATGTGGAGGGTATAAGGTTGTCATACAGACGGTACCCTACTTAAAGGGGGTATTACCTCGCTTGGGATTCACATTCTGTTCATTAATCTGCCATGTGCATAAACATTTCTTCAATGAATGGTTATTTTAAAAAAAATGTTCCCGTGTGAAGAGATTAATTACTCATAAATGTAGCCCTTATGGGTCCCTTTAGAAAGTAGTAGACTGATCCTTGGTTACGGCCACCTCTGCTAGAGGGAAGGCCAAAAAGAAAAACAAAAGGTTTTGTGAAATGCTCAGGAGTTACGTGCGAGGTCCCACGCCTTCCTGTGTGGTATGATTGCTGAAGCCAGGAGGACAAGGGCAGGACTCTATAGCGCATGTCTGCACCGCTGCCAGAGTGTGGGAGGGTGAGTCGTATCGAGATGCCCAGATGGGGAATACCCCCTTTAAGCGACACCGAACTCTTAAGACGACCCGAAGTTACTAATGGTCATCTCTGCCCACTGTGGACCTCTGGTGATGAGCTCTCTGGATGTTTTTACTTTATTCCCAGGCTGCAATGATCAACTGTAAGGTGTCTATAATGAAGTTTAATGGATAATCCTTGATCCCATTACAGCAAAAAAATATTAAAAATCCAATTGTCAATGGGACAAAAGAAAATTGTCAGGAGCTACAATTATAAAATTACCAGATCGACTTACATACAAATTCACCTCAGGTACAAACCCAGGAACCATCTTGTTCGTAACCTGGGGACGCTGACTGTATATATTCTATATATATAACACTCACCAGCCATTTTATTAGGTACACCAGTCTAGTAACGCGGTTGACCCCGTTTGGCCTTCAGAACTGCCTCACATTTTGTGGCATAGATTCAACAAGGTGCTGGAAGCATCCTCAGAGATTTGCGTCCATATGACATGATGGCATCATACAGTTGCCGCAGACAGATTTGTCGGCTCTGCGCGTCCATGATGTGAATCTCCCTTCACCACATCCCAAAGTGTTCTATTGGATTGAAGATCTGTGGACTGTGGAGGCCATTGAGTACAGTGACTCATGTCATGTTCAAGAAAACCAGTCTGAGATGATTCCAGTTTTATGACATGGCACATTACGCCTGCTGAAAGTAGCCATCAGATGTTGGGTACATGGTGGTCATAAAGGGATGGACATGGTCAGCAATAATACTCGCGGTAGGCTGTGGCGTTGCAACGATGCTCAATTGGTACCAAGGGGCCGCAAAGAGGGCCAAGAAAATATTCCCCCACACATGGACAAACCACCACCAGCCTGAACCGTTGATACAAGGCAGGATGGATCCAGGCTTTCATGTGGTTGACGTCAAAATTGTGACCCCTACCATCCAATGTCGCAGCAGAAATCGAGACTCATAGACCAGGCAACGTTTTTCCAATCTTTCAACTGCTCCAATTTCGATGAGCTTGTGCAAATTGAGCTCAGTTTCCTGTTCTTAGCTGCTGAAAGGAGTGGCACCGGTGGTGTGGTCTTCTGATGCTGTAGGCCCATCTGGCCTTACTAGTTGACATACTGTGCATTCAGAGATGCTATCTGCTACCTTGGTTGTAACGGGGGGCGATTTCATTCACTTTTCAGAACTGCTGCCTCACTGGATGTTTTTTTCTTTTCGGACCATTTCTGTAAACCATGAGATGTGTAGTGTGGAAAATCCCAGTAGTCAGCAGTTCTGGAAATACTCAGACAAGCCCTTCTGGCACCAACAACACATGCCAAACGTTCAAAGGCACCAAATTACCTTCTTCCCCATACTGAACTCGGTTTGACTGCAGGAGAATGTCTTGACCAAGTCTACATTGCAAATGCACTGAGTTGCCGCCATGTGATTGGCTGATATTAGAAATTAAGTGTTAACGAGCAGTGGACAGGTGTACCTAATAAAGTGGCTCGCAGGCAGTTGTGTATCTAGAGGATATATATATATATATATATAATCAAATTATACATTAATTGTAACACCAAATACATAGCATACCTAGCAGTATGTGTTACATCACCATAAACAATGGCATCCTCAGGGATTTATGCATATTATTATCTGGAATCTTATTTGAATACTGTAGGCCTATACTTGATTCTATTTTTATATGCTATGTAGTCACTGTGCCTATTCATATTACATTATCCTTTATGTATTATGTTACAATATAACAATGATTGTGGCACAATAAGTTAATATTATGGTAGAATGAGGCAATCCTCCTTCTGATTTGATTGGGACACATTCTGCTAATCAACATGGTTGATTTATACATAACTTCCCTCTTCTGAGAACTTACCTTCCCGATTCCCATGGGGGAAGTTCCTACATAGTAAGGCTACATGCACACTGCCGTTGCCCGCCACACCGTAGCACGGCGGGCACACGGCAGCACACAGAGAGAGGAGGAGAGGGAGAGCGCTGCTCACCCCCGCCCCTCTCCATAGGGATAAATGGCGCACAGCGCAGTATTATGGGAAAAGATAGGACATGTCCCGTAGGGCGCTGTGAGCCCATAGAAGTGTATGGGGGACGTATATCGACCATATATACGTCGGCCGTATATACGTCCCCCATATATGTGTGTGAATGCAGCCTAAGGCCCAGCACACGTGCGGCACCGTACCGCTCCGTACCCGGGGAAAAAAAAGGACACGAGCTATCTTTCCCGTAATACGTCGCTGTGCACCATTTATCCCTATGGAGAGGGGCGGGAGTGAGCAGTGCTCTCCCCCTCCTCCTCCTCTCCCCGCGCGCTGCCGGCAGTGTCCATGTAGCCAAAGTGTGGAGGTTCTCAGAGTGGGTAGTACCATCTGTGCTTGCTCCAACATCTCTTCCACTTGTGGAGTCTCCCATTATATAAGTCATTTGTTAGATGTTGTGTATCAGGACCATGACTAAGAGCTTGAGATGCTGAAGATATATAGAGCTTGAAAAGTATAGGTATTTTTTTATTGGACATGCACCTCTGTAATGATTTTTAAATAGGAAAATAAAGATCGGAGTGATGAAGAACAACTTTGTCTACATTGAAGCTTTTAACATCTGTTGCTGACCCTTTCATCGAGGTACTTAATTGGGATTATCCATTACCCCCACAGTAGACCTGAGGGACAGTTCATTTTAAGGGTGAGACAGACATATTTTTTATGTGATCTAAACCCATGTGAACATGCATTTCACTTGTTAACTGCTTAAGGCTAGTTCGGCGTGGGCTTCTGAACATCGGATGTCACCATGTCACATGACATGGTGATATTGCAATGAAACTCGGGTGATTAAGGCAACAAAACCTCCTACCAATGTTACCCGGCAAATTGGATCTGACTGGCCAATTGCACTGTTTTTACTGTGAAAAAGGCTTGTTCCCACTTTCCAGCAGCACCATTTTAATTTGGTATCGCTGAAGAGAGGGTCCGAGCATTACTGAGCAAAAAACACTACACCTACACCTTCACTACACTACTACTACTCCCATCTCTCTTTCCTGATCCCTTCCTGCGTCTTCCACAAAGCCATGAGCAGGATGCGCTTTGAAGCCATCCATAAGTTTTTGCATTATGGCAACAACACACAATTCCCACCGAGAAATGACCCCAGTTATGATTGTTTATTTAATGTCAGTCCCATAATAGACCATTTTAGTGCCAAGTTTGTGCAGGTATATACCCCTGCAAAATATGTGTTCATAAACGAGCCCCTGGTACAATTTAGCGGGAGACTTCAATTCCATCAATACCTGCCCAATAAAAGGGCACTGTATGGTGTGAAAATGTATAAGCTGTGTTAGAGTACATCAGGGTATATGTACAAGTTCAGGGTATATAAAGGGAAGGACTCCACAATTTTGCCCCCAGAATTCCTTGCTGAGTATTACTGCAAAGGTAGTTTCGGATTTGGTACACCCAGTACTGGACCAGGGCTACCATCTCTACCTGTATAATTTTTATACTAGTGTTACACAATTCAAGAGCCTCGCTTTCAGAAATACTGCGACACTTGGCACTGTTAATAGAAATCAAAGTGGTCTCCATAAGTCGCTGCTTAAGCAAATACTTAAAAGGCAGGAGAGTCAGGCGCTATGCAGCAACTCAGTATTGTGTGTTAAGTACAAGGATAGGATAGACGTTGTTGTATTAACAACAATACATGGGCACACCGGCATCCCTGTCCCAGTACGTGGTACCAGTAGAGAAACCCCCAAACATGACTGTATACTGGATTATAACAAGAACATGGGAGAGGCTGACTTGTTGGACCATGTGGCTCAGCCATACAACACCATGCGGAAATCGAGGGTGTGGTACAAGAAGCTGGCCGTGCATATCATGCAGATGGCACTGTGTAATGCAAATGTTTGCAGGCCAAAGGGAAACTTTCCTGGAATTTCAATAGGTGGTAAATAAGCATTTGCTTTTTGTGACTAGGAAGTGGGGAGTGCTTGTACTTCTGGATGCAAGGCCACACATAATGTACCAGGACAGTACTTTCCAGGAGAAGTTCATCAAACTGCCAAGAAGGGAAGGAAACAAAAAAAGGTGCAGGGGTGTATTCTAAAAGAGGTATTCAGAAGCACATATCACACCTTCTTTGGATATTTAGATAAAACCCTGATGCACAGCTTATACATCATGTTAAATGGCGCAACTTCCCTTTTAAGCCCTGCCATGTGCCCAGCCTGTAGATTATTGCCACATTAGGGATATTGCCATAGCCAGGAGAACCCAAGATGTTTGTCTCCAGTGGCAATAGCTGGGCACAAGATGACATAATGGATATTTTTTTACTATGCACTATCCATTATGCATTATCTTTTAGGTCCACCTGTGGGGTAAAAATGCTCACTACAACCCTAGATTAATTCATGGAGGTGTGTAGTTACCAAAATAGGGTCAGTTTTCAGGGGTTTCTACTGTATTAAGCTGAAATTCTTCATGATGCTGTGTTCCAAATGCCAGTTAATACCTTCTGAGTCCTGGTGTGAACCCAGCCTGTAGATTATTGCCCCAGATAAATTCATTGAAGGGTGTAGTTTCCAAACTGGTGTCAGTTTTGGGGGTTTTCTATTGTACTGGTACATTAGGGGCTCTGCAAGTACTCTGTGGCACCACAAAACATTTGTAGCCAAATCAGCCTACCAAAAACCCAATAGCACTAACTCCATTCTGGACAGCAGTCGACACCCACATGTCAGTTTTGCTGTATGCCAATTTTGGCATATATATTTACCCATAATACCTCGACTTCTGGTTCCGGTCCCGACATGTAGAGGAGCAGGAGAGAGGAGCTCCGTCACCCGCAACCGAAAGCAGGCACCATACGTGCTGCGGAGGGCATGCACCGACACAAGGAAAAGGGGGAAAGCTTCCAACAGCAGAAAGGAGCCCCACGGGAAGCCCAGAGGCCACAGTGAGAGACGGGAGGCAGCGGCGGAACGGAGAGGAGAGGACCGCACCACGTGGCGATACCCCGGGAAAAAAGCGCCAACACTGTAAGTGTACTGCTGCGACACGGGGCACCGCCGACTCTACACCGGAGATCCCGGAGAGGGAAAAGCCACAGGAGTAGATCAAAGCCATAGCAGCTACACCGCTTGGTGCACCCGCTGCAGTGAAACGGCACAGGGACACAGCAGCATGTGCAGAGAGCAACACAGACCACGTGCAACAGGCCAGATAAGTGCTGTGCCACAATGATAGTCAGGGGGTGAACACCATATATATTCACATGGTGCCCAGAAGCCAGCCCTACTTCAGCAACAAACCCAGCAAAGACATACCGCCTGCATTACAAGAGGCCATACATATTTCTAACAGCAGCAATGGCGCCCCCCAGATCCCAAGGGGGAGACATATCAGAAGAAGAACTGATAGAGTCAGATTCCAGCTCTCAACATACAGCTAAACTTCCCATCAATTACAAAAAGCTGGCTAAAGAAGTCGCCAAAAAGATAGCGCCAAGCATACAATAAACTGTCTCTAATGCTATAGAAGACACTCTGCAGGCTATCCAATCAGAGCTTGACTTACACACAAACCGGCTCGACGAAGCGGAGAGACGCATCTCCACTTTAGAGGACTACCTAGCAATAGCACTAGCGAAAATAACGGCAGCAAATGCAGAATCAGAGAAGATGGCAGATAAAATCGAGGACCTCGAGAACAGGTCACGCAGAAGTAATCTTCGATTAGTAGGTCTCCCGGAAATGGTAACTCCTACGCTGCTACACCAAGTCTTCGCTGAAAAACTACCGCATCAGCTAGGGATATGAGGACCACTGAAAGTGGAACGGGCTCACAAGATAGGCCCTTCCAGAACACCACGGTCTTCATCAACACGACAAACAGAGATTGAAGATCGGCCGAGACAAGGAATAGCAAAATACTTAGACTACGCAGACAAAGAGGTGATATTAAGAACATACCGTAGACGGCAAGAACCACTCATGATAGACAACGTGAGAGTAATGCTATTCGCAGACTATTCAGCTGAACTGACTAAAAAACGAAGAGCGTTCAGTCCACTTTGCTCTGCGCTTTTTAAAAAACAATGGAAATTCCAGCTAATGTATCCAGCAACACTCAAAGTGGTTGCCCCAGACGGCATGACGCAAACCTTTACAGACCCAAACATAGCAGAGTTAGCATTGGAAACCATGACGACCTGACGAAAACCTGATGGAGAACGACATACCCAAAGATTACCATCCGACTGCCAGTGAGGATCACCACTGCCAATCACATCGGCAAGGAAACCCCAACGTTCTGAGAAACCATCAAGGCAGAGGAGTGATGGAAAATAGAAGAACTATGAGAGTTGACATCGCCAGGCGACAGATGGAGATCATAGACTTACGAAGCAGCAATGAAGCTGAGGTCTACATATTCAAAGGGGGGACTGCTCTTACTACTTGACGGAAAAAGAGGAAGTCAACGACAGGTTACCTAAAAAGTCCCAATCTGTGGACTTGGGTGAATATTACCATGTTGATATACATACTATTGAAATTAAAATTGTTTAAGTTTAGAAATGTTAAGTTTTGTTTTTATGCGTTGAGCCACTTCAAGGGGGAGGAAAACACAACTGACAAGGGTATACAAGGAATGAGTCAGACAAGTCATCCACAATACAAATACTATGACGGTGAAAGTAGTAACATGGAACATTAAAGGCCTTAGATCCCCACAAAAGCGTTCCATGGTACTGAGACATTTAAAAACACTACATACAGATGTAGCAGTGTTACAGGAAACACACTTACTTAACACAGAACTAAAGTACATGACGCGCATGTGGGTAGCAGATGCAATCGGCTCTGCAGAGTCAAACAGACAAGGGGGAGTCATACTCTTGGTAAACAAAAACTCAGCTATCACTATAAAATCCCACTCAATTTCGGAGGACAATAGAATCCTTCATGCGATACTAGAAACACCAGCAGGAGAGTTAAGCATATATAATGTGTACGACACGAACACGGAACAATCGCAGTTCTACTCATCTTTAACCGAACGACTCGCACTGGACATGTCCTCTCAACTGATAGTAGCAGGCGATTTCAATCAAGTAATGAACACTAGTGAAGATAGGTCACGCCGTGACAGTATATCCCGATCAAACACACAGCCGCAAACTGACATAGCACTACTGGCAACTGACTAAGGACTTATAGACTGTTGGAGACACGAACATCCAGAAGGCAGGGAGTACTCCTTCTATTCAGAATCTCATGATGCATGGTCTAGACTAGACCACATACTAGTTAATGAGGCCTTATTAGATAGAGTAGAACACACTAAAATTGATACCATAGTGGTGTCCGATCATGCCCCGGTAAGCCTGACTTTGACCCAACAACATAGACAGGTCACTGACTGCATCTGGCGCTTCCCCTCATACATGGCACAAGATGAATCTTTCCTACAACTATTGCGGGGATGGTGGACAGAATTCGAATTTAATAACGCATCCACTAAAGACACACCAATTATACACTGGGAAGGGGCCAAGACAGTAATTTGGGACCAAATTATGACACATATTGGACGAGCCAAGAAACAGGCAAAGAAAAAGCTACACGAAAGCAGCACAACATTCCGAACTGCATACACCACCTATCTACCCAACCCGACACCACGAGCCTTAGAGAAGTGGAAAGCGGCAAAATCCCAACATGAACTCATACTAGAACAGCAAGACAGTCGCTCACGGGTTCATGTGCAAGCGAACCTGTTTAGGTTTGGCAATAAATCAGGAAAGATATTAGCCAATTTGGCAAAAGGCCAGAAACCAATCACATGTATACCAAAACTTAAAACAGAATCAGGACAGATGCAGGTAGACGCACTAGAAGTGTTAAATACGTTCCGTCAATGTTATGCGAACCTTTATAATGACACTGAACCCTATGACAACACAAAAGGGGAGGCATATCTGTCCCAACTTCAACTGCCTACATTAACAGACAACCAAAAGGGGGCCCTAAATGCCGAGATCATGCAAGAAGAGATTTCAGTGGCAATCAAGGGATTAGTACTAAACAAAGTACCGGGACCTGATGGCTTCCCAGCGGAAGCGTATAAGGGTCTAAGGGAACAAATATTACCAACCTTAGCGGGATATTTTAATGCCTTATTAAAAGGAACCCATCTCCCACCATATGCTAATCTCGCCCTTATCAAGGTCTTACCTAAACCTGGCAGAGACCCCATGCTAACCAGCTCATATAAACCCATCTCCGTTATTAATCAAGACCTTAAACTGATAGCAAAGATACTCGCAGACAGGCTATCAATTATTATGCCGGGCTTGATAGGTGACCCGCAGGTGGGTTTCATTAAGAACAGAGCTGCAGTAGCAAATATGAGACAGGTGCTTACAGAACTAGATGTGACAAGGGTCCAGCCAGCAACATCTGGCAAAAGGATCCTTTTGAGTTTAGATGCAGAAAAAGCATTTGACAAAGTCAGGTGGGGGTGGCTGGAACAGGTCTTAGACAAATTTGGAATACAGGGCCCATTTCGGTCATTACTAAAGGCCTTATATAGAAACCCGACAGCGGCTATTTATTCACCTGGCCATCTCACGGCCAGATTCCCACTGAACAGGGGAACAAGGCAAGAGTGCCCCGTATCGCCACTACTTTTTAACTTAGCGATAGAACCCCTGGTGAGAATGCTAAGGATCCCAGATATAAACCCGGGCATAAGGGCGGGAGCTGAGATAGTTGCTAACACGCTCTTTGCGGATGACATATTGCTTTTTATAGCTGACCCGATAACATATAAAGGTGGTACCCTACTTAAGAACACCCAACTTACAGACAACCCATAGTTATAGACGGACCCCTCTACCCACTGTGACCTCTGGTGAAGCTCTCTGGATGCTTTACTATAGTCCCAGACTACAATGATCAGCTGTAAGGTGTCTGTGATGAAGCTTTATTGATAATCCTTGGTCCAATTACAGCAAAAATTTTAAAACTCCAATTTTCACTGGGACAAAAGAAAAAAATTTGTCTAGAACTTCAATTATAAAATATACAGTTTTGACTTACATACAAATTCAACTTAAGATCAAACATTCGGACCCTATCTTGTATGTAACCCGGGGACTGCCTGTATACCCAAAATCCTGGACCACATACAACACTTTGGTAGCATATCAGGTTTTACTATCAATACAGGGAAAAGTGAGATCCTACTCTTAGACCCGTTTACTTTTGGTGAACAAACGCGCATGAGAAAATACAATATCAGCATAGCCAAAGAACACATCAAATACCTGGGAATTAAGGTGGGAAAAACGCCGTCATCTTTATATAAACTCAACTACCCCCCAATCTTTGCCAAAATTAAAGCAGAACTAAAGCCCTGGGAATCCCTACCATTAAATATATCAGGGAGAGTTCATCTGATTAAGATGATCAGTTTTGCAAGACTTTTATATCCGATGCAGACCCTGCTGCTACTACTGAAAACACAAGACGTTAGGGAACTGAACAAAACATTCACAAAATTCATATGGCAGGGAAAGAGACCTCGCATTGCGCTACAGTAATTAATCTTTCGTAAACATCTAGGAGGCCTGAACTTCCCAGATATTAAGAGATACGATCTGGCATGTCTAACTAGACACCTTGCAGACTGGTGGTCTTGGTGCATTTTTCTTTTCATTTATTAGCATGGGGTCTCTGATACTCTTAGGGGAACCCTTGATCCAGACTGTGGGAGCTGCATAGACAGGAACATTCTCTACAGATACCACTTGCCAACCTTGGATTTACACCACCAGACAAGGAGTTGGAAGACACCACCTCCAGCAGTCTATGAGCCTTTATAAAGTTATACCAGGTGAGCACCTCCACTTTCTCCTACCACAGAGCCGGTCTAAAGACGTTATCACCCGAGGCGCCGTCCTCTGTTGTCCCCTTTTTTTGTTCTTGTGTTGATTTCAGAGACCCCATGCTAACCAGCTCATATAAACCCATCTCCCTTATTAATCAAGACCTTAAACTCGCAGACAGGCTATCAATTATTATGCCGGGCTTGATAGGTGACCCGCAGGTGGGTTTCATTAAGAACAGAGCTGCAGTAGCAAATATGAGACAGGTGCTTACAGAACTAGATGTGACAAGGGTCCAGCCAGCAACATCTGGCAAAAGGATCCTTTTGAGTTTAGATGCAGAAAAAGCATTTGACAAAGTCAGGTGGGGGTGGCTGGAACAGGTCTTAGACAAATTTGGAATACAGGGCCCATTTCGGTCATTACTAAAGGCCTTATATAGAAACCCGACAGCGGCTATTTATTCACCTGGCCATCTCACGGCCAGATTCCCACTGAACAGGGGAACAAGGCAAGAGTGCCCCGTATCGCCACTACTTTTTAACTTAGCGATAGAACCCCTGGTGAGAATGCTAAGGATCCCAGATATAAACCCGGGCATAAGGGCGGGAGCTGAGATAGTTGCTAACACGCTCTTTGCGGATGACATATTGCTTTTTATAGCTGACCCGATAACATATAAAGGTGGTACCCTACTTAAGAACACCCAACTTACAGACAACCCATAGTTATAGACGGACCCCTCTACCCACTGTGACCTCTGGTGAAGCTCTCTGGATGCTTTACTATAGTCCCAGACTACAATGATCAGCTGTAAGGTGTCTGTGATGAAGCTTTATTGATAATCCTTGGTCCAATTACAGCAAAAATTTTAAAACTCCAATTTTCACTGGGACAAAAGAAAAAAATTTGTCTAGAACTTCAATTATAAAATATACAGTTTTGACTTACATACAAATTCAACTTAAGATCAAACATTCGGACCCTATCTTGTATGTAACCCGGGGACTGCCTGTATACCCAAAATCCTGGACCACATACAACACTTTGGTAGCATATCAGGTTTTACTATCAATACAGGGAAAAGTGAGATCCTACTCTTAGACCCGTTTACTTTTGGTGAACAAACGCGCATGAGAAAATACAATATCAGCATAGCCAAAGAACACATCAAATACCTGGGAATTAAGGTGGGAAAAACGCTGTCATCTTTATACAAACTCAACTACCCCCCAATCTTTGCCAAAATTAAAGCAGAACTAAAGCGCTGGGTATCCCTACCATTAAATATATCAGGGAGAGTTCATCTGATTAAGATGATCAGTTTTGCAAGACTTTTATATCCGATGCAGACCCTGCCGCTACTACTCAAAACACAAGACGTTAGGGAACTGAACAAAACATTCACAAAATTCATATGGCAGGGAAAGAGACCTCGCATTGCGCTACAGTAATTAATCTTTCCAAAACATCTAGGAGGCCTGAACTTCCCAGATATTAAGAGATAAAATCTGGCATGTCTAACTAGACACCTTGCAGACTGGATCAACTCCACCAGCCATTATTCAAATACCAAATTAGAACAAGCACCGTTACATCCATGTGGGCTAATAGCAGCCTTACATATCCCCTATGGAAAATTACAGCAGATAGCCAAGCAGTACCTACTACTAAGAGGCACCATTGCAACATGGAAGATATTAAGAAAAAAGCACCAATTGTCCTATTAAATTTCAAAACATACTTTATGGGACAATCCAGAGTTCCCGGCAGGGCGAAACAATAGATCATTTATACCTTGGCGCACGCAGGGAATATACCAAATGCGACATGTTTTACACTCCACTGAACCAAAACTAAAGACCTTGACCGAAATTTAAATTACCGGCAAGAGTTTCAGTATGCGCAGTTGAAGGCCTTTTGCTCTGCCAAGTTACGTAACTTAGCAGTAGAAATCATGACTTACAAAGTTGACACTATAATAGGGGGACCAAATGCCAAACGGACAATATCATTTTTATACATATTACTGACACCAGAGAGAGATGACACAGAGATAGCTATTGGGAGAAGCGGTTGAGAACGACAGAAACATCCTTAAGGATCCTACAGGGGTGGGCTGCAGTCAGAAAACACATTATCAGTGAAAGATGGAGAGAAACATTCTTCAAGATGATGCATGGAGCGATATATGCATTCAATATCCCAGCCTCAGATTCAAGACCGGATAGGCTCACCGCATGCCCAAAATGCAATAAACCACTAACTGATCTGTTACATTCTATATGGACCTGCCCCTCAACACAGACTTTCTGGAAAGAGTTTCATAAATTTATCACAGATCATTATTCTATAACAATTCCCCTACAACCATTAGCATTCCTTTTCTACTCTATAGCACCACAAGGAGAGGAAGAAAATACAGAAATTACCATATCCCCTATTATACACATCTTCTTATTAATAGCCAAGCGATGCCTACTAAATCACTGGCTAACAACAACTCTCCTGACGACCTCTGAGACGGAAAGGAAAGGGGACAAAAGAACGAAAGCTTTCTTTCGCAAATGGCGTAAGTTTATTAATAATCACATGACTACAAACGAGATAAGGGAAATGATGAGAAAGCTTAGATATTCTACCTGGTATTTGACCGAAGACATCAAAGGCACGTTAGGCAGACGGAGAATATAAAAAGTCATGATGCTACAAACCATGACTCACCCTAAGGCAGGCCTGATACCACTAAATTTCATTCACCATAAAGACAATACAAGGGCAAAGACTACTCCCCCTGGCTTGTTATATGTTACACCACCTTACTATAAGACATAATGTTTACGAGATAGTTTAAAAGTTGTTAAGTTATTTATGATGTTTAGAGATGAGCGAGTATACTCGTCCGAGCTTGATGCTCGTTCGAGTATTAAGGTACTTGAAACGGCTCGTTGCTCGGACGAGTATTTCCCCTGCTCGAGATCGAGCATTTAATTAAAAAAACACAGTGAAGAACAATGAAGAATAGAATAAAAACAGTGAACACAGGATCATTTAAGTGAAAAACACAGTGAAGAATAGATTACAGATGTTCGGCACATCTGCTTACTTGTCGGAAGATACGCGCGGAACGGCAGCAGGGAGACATCAAGCAGCAGGGAGACATCAAGCAGCACGGGGAGACATCGGGCAGCACGGGGGAGATATCGGGCAGCACGGGGGAGACATCGGGCAGCACGGGGAGACATCGGGCAGCACGGGGAGACTTCAGTGGAAGAAGAGGAGCGGATCCCGGGACAGCGTATCACCCCGACAAGTAAGCAGATGTGCCGAACATCTGTAATCTATTCTTCACTGTGTTTTTCACTGCGTTTTTCACTTAAATGATCCTGTGTTCACTGTGTTCACTGTTTTTATTCTATTCTTCACTGTTCTTCACATCTGCTAACTTATCGGGAGATAATATACGCGCGGAACAGTGAAGAATAGATTGCAGATGTTTGCATACATCTGCTAACTTATCAGAAGACATTCTTTTTCAATTAAATAACACATTTTATTCCTGAACCATGGTCCCTTTGAAAAATGCTCGGGTCTCCCATTGACTTCAATGGGGCTCGTTATTCGAGACGAGCACTCGAGCATCTGGAAAAGTTTGTCTCGAATAACGAGCACCCGAGCATTTTAGTGCTCGCTCATCTCTAATGATGTTCAAAAACCTTCATAAGAAGAAGATAAAGCCGTCAATAAGCACTCAATGGTGCATAATACGCCTTCACAAGAAAACGAATAGGAGGAAAATTGAAGAAAATAGGAGTGGGAAAAGGACTGAGAATAACAATGCGCAAAACATATTAACTGTGCTATATACTATGTTTAATAACATGACTGTGCTTATATTTGATGACAAAAATATATGTACATGCTTTATTTCTCAATAAAAAAAGGTTTAAAAAAAAAAAAAAGAAATGTAAAAATTTCAAATCTATTTTTGTTTGATTCCTGAGAAAGAATTAAAGGGGTAACAACATTCCCAAATGTTGATTTGAATAGTTTGAGATGTGAATTTCATAAAATTCTTTTATTTGTGGGGGTACATAACCACTTCCAAAGTAATTTGGTCACCAAAAATTACCTTTTTTCAAATATCTTGAAAATCTGAGCACTTTCTACTAAAGCTATAAACCTTCTAACATCCGTAAAAAAAAGGAAACACATATTAAATTATGGAAATACAAAGAAGACAAAAGGCAAAAGGTTTCTATAAAAAAAAGTTGTGGTATGACTTTTTGTCTGAAAAGTAAAACATTTGAAACTTAAAAATTTTACCTAAACTATTGAATTTTTACCCTCCAAAAAACTAACTGATCAGCAAAATTATACTACTAACATAAACTACAATGTCTGACAAGAATCACAAAATCACAGGGATAAGTTAAAGTGTTGAAAAGTCATTACCACAGGAAGAGACACGGGCTGAGCCTTAACCTACAAAATGGATACGTCCTGAAGGGGTTAAAGACTAAACTTCAGACAGAAATACCCACTGAATAAAAACTGAAGTCTATAGCAATGAATTGTTTGGCTCAAAATTGATTGGGGAATTTAGAAACAGAATTAGAAAAATGTTACTCGTCCGATATTTAGACCCTACAGCATATCTAGTTTCAACATATATCATTGGCCCGATTAGACAGTATATGATATCTTCTTGAAATAAATAAAAAAATAATAATACAAAGATAAAACAAGTCAAAACTTTAGCAGTTTCCTAAGCAATGCTAGAAATAAAAGTAAAAAAAGATTTTCAAAACATACTTAAATAGTAGATCTTTGATGGTTAATGGTTTACATTATGACAAAGTACCTCTGGACTTAAGGCAAATAACAGTTGGAAATTCCTGAGTGACTGTCGGGCCACCGATTACTTGAGGGGAAAGTTAACGATGTATGGTTCCTGTATCTGATTAAAAATGATGATAACCATAATCATACATAGACTGTTAGCTCATAGGATATATATAGATACATATACTATATATACTATCAATATTATATAGATATATAACTATATATATATATATATATATATGGTATGGATCACCCGAAACGTAGCTGATGGGTGAGTAAGCCACTTTGTTTCACCATTCTTTTGGAGGGACGCCTGCTTCTGCTAATTACAATTTCACGAATACTTCTGGGATAGCACCCAGGCCCATCACCTGCTGTGCTTTTTTCTATGTTCTAGATCGATAGATCACTAATGATCTGTAATACTACTGACGTATATTTAACGACACGCCATTGGAAAATAGAGAAATAGAAAGAACATCAATTCGAGGAAGGTCTGTACATTCTTTTTTGGAAGTTTTTTCAACACCTGGTATAGACCAAGTAAAATAAAAAGTTTGATGAAGGGTAGAAGAACTACGTATAAATAAATAATGGTCTACTTGTTTTGCTATTTTCTTCGGTTATGAGTCAAGTGTTTCTCCTTTGCGTTCACATGTAAAAGGAAATGTAAATTGGAACTTCTACACTTCACCAGGCCTCCGCCACCATGATGGACATTTTGATTTTGCTTTGACACGCATAGAAGGATTATGGGCTCAGGACCACATAATTGAAAACAACAACTGGTGGAAAGCATATGTATAGTTTCTTCTATTATATCCCTGGCCCTCCAAATGAGTTTATTCAGAAAACTCCCCACACCAAATTCAGTTACACTATTGGCATTCAACTACAATCACATTAACCATCGTACAAAAACCAAAGGAGATTTTCATGCCCTTGATCACATTGTACTAAAGGGAGCACAAAAAGTCTGCACTAAAGGGTTTCTGAGCACCCGCAATACATTGCATACCAAAATTTATCTTAGTTTTAAAACATAAAGGGCAGCCTCTGCCTGAGAAGAAAGGACAGGTGAAAAGCTCTAGCTGCGTTTTAGCCTGCCAAAGATTATCCCCCCCCCCCGCACAACATTGATACATTAAGCTGCTTCAGCAGACGAGAGTAAAAAATGATACAGCACCCCCCTCAAGTTGTTTCTCCGCTACTTTATATTCAGTCATTTTTAATGATAGCAAACATTAGCACCCACTTGGTTCCGCTTTACTGTATTATGATGCATAACATATGACTGATTAAAAATGAGAAGATAATTGCATTCTCAAAGAATATGCCTTGTACGAGATAAACGCTGAAAATGTACAGGGCTGGGAGACGTTGGCCTTTCTGACCTTACGGTTCTCTATCCCCCAGACAAATGATTCTCAATGTATGAAAATAATCACATGCCGATGGGCAGGTTGGTTTTGCAAGCTAATTAAAAGTGTGGGGACATCAAGATAATATAAATGTTCAATGAAAAAAAACTTTTTGCAGAATTTGGAGGATTACAACAAATTGTATTTGGGTGTGTAACAAGATTCTAGAGTATGTATTCTAGGTGGTATTCAATTCAAAGTTGTACCCACGTTTCCCTAATAAAGCCATTGAGTATCAGCACACTGTACCCGAACTTTCCAGTATCCAAAGTCCACCTATCCTTCTCCTTCCCATCTGTAGTCGGTAGTCATCTGTGCACCGATACATAGAACCATGTTTATATTACAGCAAAGCGGTGCAGGCAAAAGTAAATGCTGAACACAATGGGGACAAGGAAGTACAGGCATATAGGACATTCCCTGCGATGGCCTACAATAGTCAAGTGTTAATAAGGACAAATTCAATAGAAGTGACATTTTGTATAAAATGTGGGTTTTTATAATTGTAGGAAATCATATTTATTGCAATAGAAAATACAATATAATATGAAAATAGTGGGATTTAACTGTAGTTAGATGCTATTCATCAAGCTCAAGACCATAGCTTTACCAGATGGTGTATTAAAGTTCTACCTTGGTTCTCCCTTACATGCTGCATTGATCATCTCATTATATATGAGTATACGGTAAGTAAGGAGGATTTACTACAACCAAACATTTCATATTCAGGGCTAGTCATGGGCTGTGGGGCTAGTCCTCCCATTAAACTCTATTATTTTACATATGGGGGGCAGATGTCTTTACTGAGTATATGAATTGTCTCTAATGGCATCTAACATTTTTAGGGATATAAGGACACCTATACACAAAGCAGAGTTAAATTTTAAATGTATTCTTTTTTTTTTTGTACGATACCATCTCTAGCAACAACTCCTCTTTCCAAGGCACAACTGGAAGAGTATTTATTTATATAAAGGTAGACAGTAATATTAGGTGCTCCAGTACACAGGCAGATTCTGGTATTTGCCACAATATTTTCAATGTAATAAAAGACTCAAGATAACATTGTAAGCTTGTCTAGTTGCAGTATCTGCGGAAGTTGGCCACTGTCCTTCTTCAGCCTTGCCCAGAATTACTTACCAGGTTTATAGTGAGATGTATTACCAGGCAAAGATAACATGGATTATTTTGCAGCAATACTCGGAAATCCGGGTTGTGTCAACCCACATGTCACATCATAGAGCTGAAGTGTACAAGTAACTCAGATAGCGGACTACGCCTTGGGTTCGCTGAGCCACAACGTCTCGTGATTTACCTGGGTCAGGGGTTCCTTTTTTTTTATAAACAGAGACTTTACCATAATATTTATAACTCCCACCGGTGCTAAAATAATGTATTTGATCTGACCAGAAAAGTTGGACTTTATTATTTCACCGTATCCATTCGCTTCTACTTGTTTTCACAGGTCAATCTGCGAATAAACCAGTTGGTTTTATAGTTTATATTATTTAGCATGGTCTTGCTAATAGCATATGTATACATTAGGGATATCTGACAAGAGACACAGGGGCATTGATTCAGTGCTATATGCCAGTAATTCTGCTGTAGAACACATTCAGTGCAGCAATTGTTGTATGATAGTTTTACAGCGTTCGCATGGCGGGGGGCTCTGGGAGGGG
This sequence comes from Engystomops pustulosus, assembly GCA_019512145.1. NCBI lineage: Eukaryota > Metazoa > Chordata > Amphibia > Anura > Leptodactylidae > Engystomops > Engystomops pustulosus. The sequence continues at coordinate 198,746,106 of CM033641.1, forward strand.
GGGGGGGGCGAGTAAGGACGGCAAATGGGGCACTCCTGCCCTATACTGTAAATATGAGCTCAGTAATATAAGGTAGGAGAATACGAAAGACTATGGTTAAATCCCCACGGAGTCTGAAAAATAGTTAAAGACAAACGAACGAATGAAATAAATTTTAAAAAACCCAAAAGCTCGGTATCACCCCTGTGAATATATGATACTAGAAATAAAACAGTTAAAAATCATAACGTTTTATGATCGCACACTCCAAAATGTCGATGTAATAAAATATAATAACTGTCATTCCCAGTGGTTTCAAGCCCATAACGGAAATTGTGCCCAGATGCCAAAAAGCCACTTTTCGCCATTCGGCAAGATTGCAATAACTTTTATTTATTAGATCAAACAGCTGTGCAGTCACAAAGTGGTAGCAACGTGAAAAACATAATGCTTATCTTGCAAATAATTACTGACCAAGCTCCCACAATGAAGGCATTTAAAAGTTATCTGCCGAAGATGGCAACATGAAATTTTTTTTGTACAGAATGATTATTGTTTTACAATAATGAGACAATCGAAATAATTTGGGCGAAACAGTGAAAGCCGTAAAATTCAAGCCAGAAGAAATAGAATATGTGTATTTAGACCAATTTCATTGAATTTGGATATTTTTTTCCTGTACCCGTACAAGCGGCATGGAGGATTAAATATGTCACTGCAAAGGCCATTTGTTAGTGGGGCAGAAAAAAGGATTTTACAATCCTGAACCCTGATGAATGTGAATATATAGCACACCGCAATATACGCCCCCCTTAGCTTAGATATACTGTCTCCCATATACAGCCCCCCAGTTTGTAATTTATGGTACCTCATATGCACAGGCCCCCCCAGCTTAGGGAATATAAGTTATCCCATATACAGCCCCCCCCCCAGCTTTAGTAAGATTTCGTACCCCATGATACAGCCCCCCACTTAGTAATATACGAACTGTATCCCTATACAGCCCCCAGCTTATACTATACTGTACCCAACATATACAGCCCCCCAGCTAAGTTGATACATATTTCGGCCCAACAGTGGACGTCCCCGCAGACGGCATGTGAATGGTGCCAGCTAACACTGCTCCACATAAAGACTATAAACATAATGAACAGAACATTAGTCATAGACATAAACAATTGTGTACAAAATGAATTAACACCCAGCAGCACATTATAATAAGATTAAAAAAAATCAGTTACATGTTACCACTCGACCTGTCTTTACTGTAAAAAGTTAAGGCAGGAGGAAAAAAAAAAATAATCCTATAATCTCTCAGTCTTACATGTCCAGCATATATACTACAACTGAATGCACTCCATGACCGCTACACTCTAATGTTGGCTGGATGATATATCACGAGCTATACCACAACAACGAACCTTCCTCCTAATTTGACTCTCCAATCTAGAGTCTATCATTGCTTGAGAAATACCAAAAAAAAGAAAACTGATAACTATAAAACCATGTAGTTAAATCCTACAGGTTAAAGATCTAATTCAGCATATGAACGTACAGCCTATTGGAACACTAACCCTCAATGACCGGCCCTAGACCGTTTTCACTACCTACACAGAGAATCTGTACTTTTATTTTAACGTTAAGAGTGTGTGACTGCTGTGTTTTTCTGTGTTAAAAATTGCACTTCTGGAGAGGTAGTATTAATTTCCTGTGGTGCCCTAAGAGCATGTCTAGCTTTATTCTTGGGTGGTGTGAATCACGGGGATATCAAATTTATGTAGTTTTGATATGTTTTCATACATTTAGCAAAAAGAAAACTCGCTCTGACAAAATTTTAGATTTTTTGATTTCACATTTCTGCGCTCATTACTTTTTCATGACTTTTTATTTGGAGTCTGTGTGTGGTGTAGTTTGTTTGTGACTTCTGATGGACATTTGGTCAATGCTACACCATTTTTAGGAATGTATGACCTTTGTCAGTTTTTATAGAATTTTGTTATATTTCCAAACAAAAAAGGGCCATTTTCGAGCACTATTTTCCATTACGAGGTTAAATACAGTGAACGAACTGGATTATATTTTGAGGGCAGTTTTGTTGCGAGATGACTCTAATGTGTTTTTATGATTTTACTGTGTTTGTATATGACTTCTAGGGGAAAGGGGGTGTGATTAGAATTTTTAGGTTTTTTTTTTATTAATAATATAGTTTTACCTTTGTTTTATTTTTAACTATTTTTAGACCCCCTAAGAGATACTTAACACCCTAGGTTGTCTGACGTGAGTCCTACTATATATGTATATACAATTACTACTGTATGGCGTATATGGGGATCTTCCTCCCATCATTATCAATGTGCAATTTAAACGAGACAGCTCGGGTATCGAGGTAGCACCTGAGGTCTATGGCAACAGATCGTTGCTCCTGATGACGTCACAGGGAGCGACGATCTTCACCAAGTGGGTGGCACCCATGCTACATTACGGCGCCTCGTCAGGAAGGGGTTAATCTAGTTTGTCTACCATCTGAACACTTAGAATCTTTATATTCAGAGACCGTTCAACAAGTACAGTGTTATTTATGTAAACATGGGAACATCTCCTACCACTTCCCTCTGTCCTAAATTTAATGGATCAATCTTTGTGGTTTTTCCTATAGTTAGCAGCATGGACACTTTCAGCCACACCACAGCTACTTGTCCATCGTTCAATGATATATACTGACTCGTCATTGTTGCTTATACATCCCACTATTAATCTTAATGACCAACTATATAAGTACAAAAAACTATTAATTTCCATAAAGATATGCAATCCTATGGAAATATGCTCTTTAATTAAGCTTTTGGTTTCTACCGCAAATGGAGAGATACGTGTTCTCATGTGGAATGCCATAAGGTGTTATGTTTGTTTTTAATAGCTTAGTATATATGTGGGAAAGAGAAGTAGAGATTTATTCCCTCATCTCTGGAGAATAAACATGGAACAACTACACATCACTTCAGGCAAATTTATTATGAGCACGTAACATTGAAGTATGACTTATCTATAAATTAGACGTTTTCAATAAAACCACTGAAAATCATGTCTTCCACATGATTCACAAATCTAGGTTAGAATGATTTACATTAGTAACACACTTCAAACTAATATTTTTGTATTTATGGGACTAGAAGGCAGTGGATAAGGGTGTACTTCACAAGATGCACTATTGTGGAGGATATAATTTGACATTAAATGAATACCATACCCCCTCTCTTAGATTCACTTGTAGAAATAACGTACAGGCCAGTCCCCGGGTTACGTACAAGCTGGTTCTGTAAGTTGTTCTTAAGGTGAATTTGTATTACGTCGCACTGCATATTTATAATGTTACTCCAGACAATTTGTTTGGTTATTTGTGACAATTGTATTTTAAATATGTTGGATTTCATAAGATTACAACAGAAGACAAGCCACTGATAGATAATTTTCTTAAAAATTTTTTTGTTATATCTATTTCTTATTCAAAAATCGATTACAACGTACCAATATGTCAGGAAGAATTTTTCAATTTTTTCGAGGTATACCTCTAAGTCTTTAACATCTACAGGAAAAGGAAAGAAACAATATGAAAACGTTCACTAGCTAGACATTTCTTTGAATCTGAACATATGTATCTGAATTAAATGAGACAATACTAGAGGAAGTGGGAAACACAGGATGATAAAGAGAATATTCAACAAGACACTATACAACGTGAGGTCCACTGGATACTCAACTTGAAACAATCAAAATCCAAATGGGATAAAGAAGAAATGTAATTTTAATGTATTTCTTTAATGCAATCTTCTTGATCGCCCGCCAGTCTTCGCCCCCTCCCCTATGCGTAGAGGGTTAGCTTAAAATCCACTTTTCCATGCACCATTTGAATGGAATAAGGAAAGGTTATTTTTCTTATTATATTTGCACGAAATAATTAAAAAGTTATGATGAAAGGTATTGAAGTATAATTACAATTGGCTAGATCCGTTAGAAATTCAGAGAGAGTCGGAGATGCGCCATGCTCTGAGGAAGGAATGGAGTGACTCCGAACGTCACAAGAATCATGCGAGTGCCGTCTCTGCTAAGAAGTGAATGAAAAGAAAAGCCTACTCCCTGCTAAAAGCACCTGTGAAAAAAGTCTCCACAAAGCCACGGGTAAGTGAAAACTTCCAAACAATGGGAATTGCTTGAAACCCAAAAACTGTATATGTTAAGGACTTGAGGTAATACCTCGAAAATAATTGAAAATCTTCTGACATATTTGTACGTTGGTAATCGATTTTTTGAATAAGAATAGAGAAAACAAAAAAATTTTTAAGAAATTATCTATAGGCTGTCTTATTTTGTTATGCTAAGCGTCTGGGAACTTCTAGGGAGTCTAGAGTGTTCCACTATCTTTACAAATTCGTGCCTTAAATAACCTTTGTATAAAAGGACTGTTTACTTTCCTGTATACTTGGCACTAAAAATGTCTTTGAAGAGATTTCAAAAAAACTGACCGAAAATATGGCAAGGAGACTTTTACTTTACAGAGGCAGACAGGAGTTCATTATGCGATCGCTGAATCAGCTGGACTCAACTGGATAAGGCAAAAAAAAACAAAAAAAACCAACACTAAAACAGAACCTCCCAAAGAAATTAGAACCCTGAGAAAAAAGAAGAAACAAGAAGAACAGTCTTCTTTACATGCTTCCCACTTCTACTGAAAATATGAAAGTCCAACACGAATCCCTAGAGGATGAGAAACCCCTAAGCCCTATCTTTTTAAGACGATGCATCATTAATTACAAAAATGGTTGCATATTAGTAAACGATATTCAATGGAACTAATGTTACTAACAATCAACATCTACAAATTGCTATTGAAAGACTGCACGACATCAAAACTATCGAAGAACAATTAAAAATAATACAATCAGAGATACACTTTAACCAGTACAAGAAGAACTACAGAAAAAATATTGACAACTTACGTATTGAATATTCTACAAAACAAACTACAAAAGTTTGAAAGAGATACACGGACTACGACACAATTAAAGTTTATACCTGGGCAGAGAAGAAGACATATACGAAAACATTATAAAAAAAAAGGGACATTTCTACATCAGATTCAAACTCGATTGAAAATATCTCCATTCCAGGAATAAAGAACATATGACTCTGCGATATCACAAGAAACACAAATAGCAAGGAATTTTTTAGCAAAGAAGGAAAAACGCTGCAGATAAACCGATTCACAAACAGATACAGACAAAGAAACAATATAAAAACGCAGCAAAACACAAGAACAAGACTAATAGTAAACTGTCCTCCACGGACAATTCGGACATTGAATGTCGGTTTAAACAAAGACTAAATTTTGTCCAACTCATCGAACTAATAACCTTTACTTTATGGTTGGATTTTATAATTTTGCCGTAATCGTAGACTAAGAATGTTTTCGATAGTGAAGGAAGTATCTAATCAGTAGAAAAAATGTGTTAAAATCTTGTAACCGCAGCTCATTTGATCCCACAGTTCGTCTATATGTTAGAAAGTTTTCAGCAGATTGTCATTAAAGAAGTAACGGAAAAGGGAATCAAAAACAGAACAAATAAGAAAAAATCTAATTAACCGAGGACGAATACAGGGCGTGACAGAACTATGTCAGCCTGACGATAATATTATAATTAAGAGCCGATAAGGGCGGTGAAACTGTTTTGGATAAAAAAATTGTATATTCAAGAGCCCCTCTCTCAACTGTACGACAAAACAGGTTATATAAGAAATTACACAGGTGATCCCACAGAGATATTTTTTATTTAAGCGAAAAATAGACGAACTACTAGAAGACGCAGTGACACTTAATGTCATGATTAAAACTGTAGCAAATGTTTGATTATAATTCCCCAGAATGCCCTTGTTATATTTACTTCCTAAATGCATAAAATATGTAAAAACCCAGGGCGACCTATCGTCTCTGGAGTAAATTTCTTTAGTCCGATTTTTTTTGCTCTACATCGATTGCTTCCTTCAACTTATTGTTAAAAAAGGGACACGTTGTCTGACAGATACTAGGGACTTTCTCGGGAATTATTCAGTCCCTGATCAAAAGAGATCACCTTTTTCTATGTACATAGACATTAAAAGCTGTATACAAACATTCCACAGACGATGTATTGAAAATAATTCGAGAAAAAACTATGAGAGACGCTAAACTTTCAAACATGAAAATTAGATTTTTGAAGGACGTTGGAAATTAGTAAAGAAGAAAGTTTAGGTCGACACAGACTTTTTTATGTACAATTTACAGGGGACCTCAATGGGGTCTACAGGTCTGGCCACAAGTTGGACTGTAACATTAGTCATGTCTTTATTTGAAGACTCCCTCCCAACCACAAATACAGTCCCATGCTTACGCTATGGCTTCGGATATGTGGACGACGTCTTGTGGCCTGGGAGGCACAGAAGATGACTAAAAGAATGGGTCGAATGTCTAATACTCAACAAGGCTGATCGAACTTCACTGTGAATGAAGATATAAAATAATGAAAATAAGTTCTTGGACGTATTAGTACAAAGAACAAAAGATAATAAATTACCACTACATTATTTACAAAAGAGAAGAGATAGCAATAATTTGCTCGATCGAAAGAGCTAAAGACTAAACTTCAGACAGAAATACCCACTGAATAAAAACTTAAATAGAGATGAGCGAGCACTAAAATGCTCGGGTACTCGTTATTCGAGACGAACTTTTCCCGATGCTCGAGTGCTCGTCTCGAATAACGAGCCCCATTGAAGTCAATGGGAGACTCGAGCATTTTTCAAGGGGACCAAGGCTCTGCACAGGGAAGCTTGGCCAAACACCTGGGAACCTCAGAAAAGGATGGAAACACCACGGAAATGGACAGGAAACAGCAGGGGCAGCATGCATGGATGCCTCTGAGGCTGCTTAATCGCACCATTATGCCAAAATTATGGGCAACAGCATGGCCATGACAGAGTGACAGAATGAAGCTAGATAGCATCTAAAACATCCAATAATTGACCCTGACACTATAGGGGACGGCATGCAGAGGCAGCGGCAGCAGGCTAGAGAGTGTCATGGCGACATACCCTAAATGGACTCAGGCTTCAAACCAATGGGTGGCAGAGAGGAACCAAAGGAGGTGAGCAAGAAGCGCTCAAATAATATCGGTACATGATAAAAGTTTGCCAGTATATTTTGTGGATTACACAGCAGGGTGGCGACAAAGTTAACATGGAAGCCATGAAAACAACCCAAAATTCTGCCTGACACAGCTCGTTTGATAAGGGGACCATGTATGGAGGCAGTGAACTAGTAGTAGATTAAAGGTGCTGCAGTTAAAACTATGTTAGTTGGATCTTGGCATGGAGCTGGCGCTCCGCTGCCAGGCGAGCTTTCGCCAATCCAAGCCCCTGTCTCTAGGCTACTCCCCAAACAGCACTTCTAAGAACCTTTTGTATAAGATCAAGTGTAGTAGCGTTCTTATAAGTTTGGGATATGGCGGGCCAAGTTCCATAACGTATCTGGTGAAACACCCGAAAAATGAGCCTGATACAGCTCTTTTGATAAGGGGACGACATGTGGAGGCAGCCATGGAGACGACTTCCATGATTAAGAGCGACAGTATGGGGCATTCATATTGCGCTGCTATGATTGCAACTTCAGGTCTCCAGCATGGCGGCGACAGATGGGCCGAGTTCCACTATGTATCTGGTGAAACACCTGAAAATTTTGCCTGACACAGCTCGTTTGGTAAGGGGATGATGTGCTGCATATCCTCTCGTGCTCCAGCGTCTGGGGTATAGAGAGTTGAAATGAGACATTGGTGGACGCTGTGGAGGATCGTGGACAGACTGTGCCTAATTGAAATCCAACCCCTACTAAATTTTCCCACTTTGGTGTTTGAGGTGGATATGTGTGCCACTAAGAGCTAAACACAACGGTAGCAAGTCCCCCTGCTAATTCCTCACAAAATGGTACTAGATGCAAATAAAAAAAAAAAAAGTAGAACGTTATTGTAGCCCTAAGAAGGGCTGTTGGGTTCTTGGAGAATCACTCCTGCCTAACAGTAAGCTAATAGAACACCCTAACGCTTTCCCTGACCAGCAGCAGCTCTCTCCCTAGCGGCATCCAGACAGAGAATGATCCGAGCAGCGCGGGCAGGGGCTAGTCTATTCCAGGGTCACCTGATCTGGCCAGCCAACCACTGCTATCGACGTGTAAGGGTACCACGTCATGCTGGGTGGAGTGCAGAGTCTCCTGGCTTGTGATTGGCTCTGTTTCTGGCCGCCAAAAAGCAAAACGGCGGGAGCTGCCATTTTCTCGAGCGGGCGAAGTATTCGTCCGAGCAACGAGCAGTTTCGAGTACGCTAATGCTCGAACGAGCATCAAGCTCGGACGAGTATGTTCGCTCATCTCTACACTTAAAGTCTTATGCATATGAATTGTTTGGCTCAAAATTGATTGTGGGAATGTACAGAAACAAAATTAGAAAAATGTTGACTCTGGCCAGATATTTATGGACCTAACAGCATATCTAGTTTAACACATATATCAATTGGCCCGAATGTAGACATGTATGATATGCTTCTTGAAATAAAATAAAAAAATAATATAAAAAAGTAATAGAATACTAAAAATGTAGCAAGTTCCTAAGCAATGCTAGAAATATAAAGTAAAAAAAGATTTTCAAAACATACTTCAAATAGTAGATCTTTGATGTTAATGGTTACATTTATGAAAAGTACACTCTGGACTTAAGGCAATAACAGTGGAAATTCCTGAGTGACTGTAGGAGCCACCCATTACTTGAGGGGAAAGTTAACTATTGTATGGTTCCTGTACTGATTAAAATATATATATATATATATGGTATGGATCAACCGAAACGTAGCTGCATGGGTGAGTAAGCCACTTTGTTTCACCATATCTTTTGGAGTGCTGCCTGCTTTCTGCTATATTACAATTTCTGAATTACTTCTTGGGATAGCACACAGGCCATCACCTGCTGTGCTTTTTTCCCTATTTTCTAGATAGATAGATACTAATGCATCTGTACTATACTACTGTATATGTAACGACACAGCCATTGGAAAATGAGAAATAGAAGAACATCAATTTCAGAGGAGAGGTCTGTCATTTCTTTTTTGGAATTCTTTTCAACCTCTGTAGAGACCAAGTAAAATAAAAAGTTTGATGAAGGGGATGAAGAACTACGTATTAAATGATAAATGGTCTACATTGTTTGCTATTTCTCTGGGTTATGAGTCAAGCTGTTTCTCTTGTTGCCGTGTCACATGTAAAAAGGAATGTAAATTGAGACTTCTACACTTCACACAGGCCTCCGCCACCATTAACTGGACATTTTATTTTTGCTTTGACACAGCATATGAAGGAAATTATGGCCTCAGACACATAATTTGAAAACAAAACTGGTGTGAAAGCATATACTATATAGTTTCTTCTATTATATCCCTGGCCTCCAAATATTTATTTTCAGAAATAACTCCCACACAAAATTCAGTTACATATTTTCATTCAACTACAATAATTACCATTCTACAAAACACAAAGGAGATTTTCATGCCCTTCATCAATGTACTAAAGGTAGCACAACAAGCTGCACCTAAAGTGTTCTGAGACCCCTCAATACATTGCTATACCATAAATCTCTATCTTAGTTTTAAACATAAAGGGCAGCTCTGCCCTGAGAAGAAAGGACAGTGAAGGAAGCTCTAGCTGCTTTTAGCATGCCAAAGATTAGCACAACATTGATACATTATCTGCTTCAGGCAGATGAGATTAAAAAATGATACAGACACAATTTGTTTCTCCGCTACTTTATATTCAGTCATTTTTAATGAAGCAACTACATTAAGCACAACTTGGTTCAGCTTTAATGTAGTTATGATGAATACATATGACTTGATTAAAAATGATAAAGCAATGCATTCTCAAAATAATTGCCTTGTAAGATTAAACGCTGTAAATGACATGGCTGGGAGACAGTTGGCCTTCTGACCTTCGGTTCTCTCAGACAATATATTCTAAATGTATGAATAATAATCACATGCAGATGGGCAGAGTTAGGTTTTTGCAATGCGTAATTAAAATGTGGGGACACAAAAGCATAATATAAATTTCAATGAAAAAAACTTTTTGCAGAATTTGGAGGATACAACAGATTGTATTTTGGTTGGTAACAATATACTGTAGGTATAGTATATAGGTGTATTCAATTCAGTTTATCCACTTTTTCCCTAAAGTAAAGCCATTGAGTATTAAGCACACTGTACCCTTGACTTTCATATCCAAAGTCACCTATCCTTCTCCTTTCCCATCTGTAGCTACTGTATGTCCCTTGATGCACGAATACATAGAACCATTTTATATTACAGCAAGATGGTTGCAGGGCAAAAGTAAATGCTGGACACAATGGGGACAAGGGGAGTACAGGCATATAGGACATTTCCCCTGGCTATGGCCTACAATAGTCAATTTATTATAAGGACAAATTCAATAGAATGTGACTTTTTAAAAATGTGGGTTTTTATAATTGATAGGAAATCAATATTTGTATATGCAAATAGAAATACAATAATAATTAACATGAAAATGTGGATGTTAATACTGTAGTTAGATGCATTTCATCAAGCTCAAGACCATAGCTTTACAGACTGAACAGTGGTTATTAATTCTACAGTTGGTTCTCCCTACATGCTGCATTGACTCTCATCATTATATGTGGTACTAATTAAGGAGGATTTACTACAACCAACATTTCATATTCAGGGCTAAGTCATGGGCTGTGGGGCATATCCCTCCTATTAAACTCTTTATTTTACTAATATTGGGGGCAGATGTCTTTACAGAGTATATGAATTGTCTCTAATGGCATCTAAACATTTTTAGGATATAAGGACACCTATACACAAAAGCAGAGTTAAATTTAAATTATTCTTTTTTTTGTACTATACAATCTCTAGCACAACTCCTATTTCCAGCACAACTGGAAATAGTTATTTATTTATATATAAGGTAGACAGTAATATTAGGTGCTACCAATACACAGTGCAGATTCTGGTATTGCCACAATATTTTCAATGTAATAAAGCTCAAGATAACATTGTAAGTAGCTTTGTTCTTGCAAGGATAAGTTGGGCCATTCTTGCTTCAGCCTTGCCAGAATTACTTACAAGGTTATTGTGAGATGTATTACCCCAAAGATACACTGGTGTGATGTTGCAGCAATACTCGGAATCCGGGCTGTGTGCACCCACATTCACTTAGAGCTAAGTGTACAAGTAACTCCAGGACGCCGGAGCTACACGTTTGGGTTCGCTGTGCCACAACGATACTCCTGTGATTTACCTGGTCATGGGGTTGCCTTTTTTTTTATAAAACAGAGACTTTTACCATTATTTATAACTCCCAGGTGCATAAAATAAATGCTATTTGATCTGACCAGAAAAGTTGGACTTTATTATTCTCAGTGTATCCATCTGCTTTACTATTTTTATTCAGAGGTCAATCTGCTAATAAACCATTTGGTTTTATATGTTTTATATATTTAGCAATGGTCTTTGCTAATTATAAATATGTATACCAAGTTAGGGATATCTTACATAGAGACACAGGGGGCATTGATCAGTGCTTCTATGTCAGTTTCTGCTGTAGAAGCACATTTCAGTGCACATTTTTTGTTGTAGTGATATTTTTACAGCTTCAGCATGGCATGGAGGGGCTCGGGGGGGGGGGGGCGCGGGAGTAAAGGACCGGCATGGGGCACTCCTGCCCTATACTGTAGTATGGCAGTATATAGTAGGAGAATTCAGAAAACCTATGGTTAAAGTACCCACGAGAGTCTGAAAAATAGTTTAAAAAATGTAAAAGAAATGAATAAATTTTAAAAAACCCAAAAAGTCGAATCACCCCTGTGATATAACTGATCTAGAAATAAACAGTAAAAATCATAAACATTTTATGATCGCCACATCCCAAAATGTCGATGTATCAAAATATAATAACTGTCATTCCCAGTGTTTAAGCCCCTAACGGAAATTGTGCCAAGATGCCAAAAAGCCACTTTTTCGCCATTTTGCAAGATTGCAATAACTTTTATTTATTATCAAACAGCTGTGCAGTCCACAAAGTGGTAGCGATGAAAACATAATCTTATCTTGCAAAACAATTACATGACACACAGCTCCCTACAATGAAGCATTTAAAAGTTATCTGCCAGAAGATTTTTTTTTCCTGCTTCCCAGTACACGGCATGGAGTATTAAATATTTTCACTGCAAAGTGCAATTTGTTTTGCAGAAAACAAGTCCATCCACAGCCTTTTACATGGAAAAATAAAAAAGTTATAGATTTTTGAATGTGGGGAATGAAAAATGGGAACGGAAATCAGCAGGAAGGGATTAATACAAAGGCACCAGATTATTCTATTTCATATTTGAATACCTTATATACTCGAGTATAAGCCTAGTTTTTCAGCACAAAAAATGTGCTGAAAAACCCAAACTCGGCTTATACTCGAGTAAAAAAATAAATATATCTAAACTCACCTTTACGGCGACCCCTGTATATCTTCTGTGCGATCTGTCCGGCAGCAGCGGCAGGCTATATACGCAGGGGCTGGCAGGCTATATACACTGGGGCAGGGTCTGGCAGGCTATATACAATGGGGCAGGGTCTGGCAGGCTATATACACTGGGGCAGGGGCTGGCTGGCTATATACACTGGAGCAGGGGCTGGCTGGCTATATACTGGGGAGGCTGTGGCCAATGCATTTCCCACTCTCGGCTTATACTCGAGTCAATAGGTTTTCCCAGCATTTTGTGGTAAAATTAGGGACCTCGGCTTATACTCGGGTCGGCTTATACTCGAGTATATACGGTAATTACTGTTAGAAATGTTCACATCAAGGAAATGTCTTTATATTCTGGCAAATCGTGTGCCATTTACCGATACCTCTTAGGTCAATAATAGCTACGATGTTGAATTGTCCATATGATATTTCTCAATTGAAACCAAGTTACAGGGCCAATTCTAGCATATTTGCTGCCTGAGGCAAATATTAAAAAGGTGCCCCCCCCCCCCCCCCGGCTCCCTGTTTAGTAAATGGTGAAAACTTTACTAACAAGTAACATCCCCACAGGCAGCTCCCTGACACTGTGTGACTACAGGTTCTGGGAGTCATCAGTGGCATCTAGTACCTTATAGATGACAATCTCTTCCATCAGTAGGACTTCATTCCGGATTCTCCAATCCATAACGTATCACAGGTGAATTCACTGCCAGATAACTTCAGCTCCGTGCAGCATCTCCACCCGGCGTCCCTAAAAATACCACAGTCACTTACAGTATGAAGTATATACCTCTCACAACACAACTGACCGCACTCTCCTCACATATAAAACATTATATATATATATATATATATATATATATATATATATATATATAGATAGATATATAGATATATAGATACAATATATCACATATTTATGAAATTATAGATACACAGCACCAATCAATATACAACACCCCCCAATTTATTAATACAGACCCCTAACATTTAGTTTAAATGATGCAAAGTAATCTATGTTCCTATTAACTAATATATTCCACCCTGTATTATGTTACATGATTTTACATACAGTGCTACCTATGAAATGTGAATATATAGCACCCTAATATACAGCCCCCCAGCTTAGTAATATACTGTATCCCATATACAGCCCCCCAGCTTTAGTAATAACTGTACCCCATATACAGCCCAGAGCCTTAGTAATATACTATATCCAATATACAGCCCCCCACAGCTTAGTAATATAAATGTATCCCATATAAGCCCCCCCAGCTTAGTAATATACTGTATCCCATATACAGCCCCCAAGCTTAGTAATATACTGATCCCATATACAGCCCCCCCCCAGCCTAGTTTGATATAACTGTACCCCATATACATCCCCCCAGCTTAGTAATATACTTTATCCCCATATACAGCCCCCCAGCCTTAGTAATATACTGTTATACCATATACAGCCCCCCGCTTGTAATATACTGTATCCCATATACAGACCCCCAGCTTAGTATATACTGTACCCATATACAGCCCCCCAGCTGTAGTAATATACTGTATACCCCAATACAGCCCCCCCAGCCTTAGTAATATACTGTATCCAATACAGCCCCCCAGCTAGTGAATATAACTGTATCCATATATACAGTCCCCCCGCTTAGTAAGATTACTGTATCCCATATACAGTCCACCAAGCTAGTAAATACTGTACCCCATATTACAGTCCCACTAGTAAATACTGTATCCCATATACAGCCACCCAGCTTAGAGAATATACTGTATCCCATATACAGCCCCCAAAGCTAGTAATATACTGTATCCCTATATTCAGCCCCCAGCTTAGTAATATACTGTATCCCATATACAGCCCCGCAGTTAGTAATATACTGTATCCCACATACAGCCCAGCCCAGTTAGTGATATAATGTACCCCATATACAGCCCCCAGCTAGTAATTATACCATGTCCCATATACATCCCCAGCTTAGTGTATACTGTATCCCAGATACAGCCAGCTTAGACTAATATAATGTATCCATATACAGCGCCCGTTTAGTAAATACCTATATCCCATATACACCCAGCTTAGTATAACTGTATCCCATATACAGCCCAGCTAGTAATATACTAGTATCCCATATACAGCCCGCAGCTTAGTAATATAATGTATCCCAGATACAGCCCGCAGCTTAGTTATATACTGTAAGATATGACAACTTGCCAGGCCAAATAAGCCAGGAACCTGGAAAAGATTTACGGGAGAGAATATTGGGTGATTACTGAATTTAACAACTATAAAAGAGAAAAGCCAGGTTATACTTCTCCGACAAACCAGAAAGGAACAGAAGAGATAAAAGACATAAATGGACCAGGACACAGGAAGACTATGCTACAGGGAAACATATAACGTGGAAACAGGAAGATCCAGCCTACACCAGAAAAAATAACGGAGCACCAGAAAAAACGGATGATAACAACTATACAAAATTCTACTGCCAGTGATTTTAGAATCCCTCCAACGGAATGTACAAATTACGGCTACGCAAAGAGAGACGGGGGACGCAATATATAAACCGAACAGTCAAAGAACCAGAAGTGGCACAATAAAGGCCCGAGACCTCAGTCACATATGACCAAAAAGAAAGATTCGCGCGCTCTGTGGTAAATATTCCTCCTTGTTTTAACTACCGATGAATTAGTGTTCTTGATAAAGGACTGTCCTATTGTCCAGTCAGCAGCATGGACTGGTTGAATTTTGATGTTGAATGAATCGTTTTTCAGGTCGATCAATACCTTAAACATGGGTTCTTGGATAAAGATCCCTGTACAAGAGGAGTGTTGTCTAATAATACATCCTGTTGAATTTTTCTTTAAAGGTGTTGGTCGTTGTGAAAAGTATTTTGTCCCCCCCACCCCCTCACCGCCAGTGTGAATCGTTTATTTCGTGCAGTCCTAGGGACCATTGGACGAGATATAGAGCGACTTATCCGAGTCTCCTAGTTTAGGAGTAAATGTTGCGACTGCTAGAGAGGGCTTTGGCGGGTTGGTCCATAACAGACGATCACGTGATAAACCCGCAGATAAGCGGCGGGGGGTCGGGATCGTGTTATGGACCAGCCCTAAATATATGAATGAGATCTATAAGTCAATTAAGTGACTCTGATATACAGAAAAGTTTGACACTGACCTCTACTCAAATTTTAACAGAGACTTAGACTGCTTGTAGATCATGCTTTGGATTTGGGAGGACTTGACCAGGACCAGCTGCATGATTTTTCTTATCCCAAATTCCCAAAACATTCCTCTACTATATTGCTTACCTAAAATAATAATGTAAAGATTTCCACCGGCAGACCGATTGTGTCGGGACGAGGATCACTATTTATAGGCTCTGCTGCCATTTGTTTTTGGATAAGATCTGCGTCCTTTGCCATTAATGCTAAATCCTATATAGAGATACGATCACTCGATCTTTTAAAATAAAATCTCTACCTTCATTGTCTCCCTACAGGAGCTCTGCTTGTGTACTTCGATGTCAACAAGCCTATATACATCAATCAACCAGAACGAGGTTATGCTCGCTAGCGACAGAGCCCTCTCTAGATCAAAACTACAGCAATGAGAACAAGCGGTTCGTATTGGGTTTATTGAAATCTATTCTTATCCGTCGCCTAATAGATTATGTATGATTCAACATGTATGAAATTCTAACGTACAACTAACCGGCGACGTCGCATGGGTCCACGTGGCCCCGCCTCGCCAATATTGCTGATGTCCGATCTAGAAGGAGGCATCGGCTATGTGTCCCACCACTTCAGGTCATGTACTGTGAGTGTGGCGATACAATCGCCGATATCTTCAACAACCAATTTGGACCGGGGACCGTCATCCCTTGACTCTTTTCCTTTGACTTTTGAATGATGGTAACCCTAATTAATTGTCGATGGGGTTTCTGATAATCATTTACATTTCTTGATACTAGAAGGTATATAGTGGACAATAACTTAAACGACTTTACTGTTAGGCCAACCGCACTTATACTCTCTTGAGGTAAACAACAGTCATCACCCTAAAAATATGGTTCGTGTCATTCAGTACTCTTATATGTCAACTCTTAAGGGTCCCAAAATAGTGGACAAAAAGTCTAATGAACAGTTTGAACTCCCAGAACGATGGGGAGGAAGTTTTGTGACAGAGGCTTACCCCAAACCCCTAGTGGACAATCATTGAAAAGATACAAAACCCTGGACCGTACAACAACTACTGTCTGAACACAACATTCAAAAAAACCACTTCCCTAATACCCATGGTTTCTACTTATACCATACAAACTGTCTAGATATTGCTTTCTATCATACGTAAATGGCGTATTCTAAGCACTCTGTACCAAATGTACAGGATAATCCAACAACCATCTCCCCTTTTTTCTTACAGAGGGGTAGATACCAAAGATGACAGGCTTGTTAAAACTGATATATCCTGTACATAGATGGGCAAAACTGTCCGCAGATGATGCTTTCCTTGCATGTCAGGCGACA
Source organism: Engystomops pustulosus (assembly GCA_019512145.1). Classification (NCBI taxonomy): domain Eukaryota; kingdom Metazoa; phylum Chordata; class Amphibia; order Anura; family Leptodactylidae; genus Engystomops; species Engystomops pustulosus. The sequence continues at coordinate 198,763,245 of CM033641.1, forward strand.
ATTGTATTTGATGTAAAAGGTGAAGATGTTTACCCACCCATCTTTTGAACAAAACATTAAATCAAAACTTTCGTTACTCAGGAGCGATTAATGTTATTTTATGGGTTCAATGTCGTGACCGTTAATCTCTCTCTATGTGTGAGACACAACACGGAATGAATTTACCCGAATAATCACATAATCCGAGTATCGTACTAAGAAGGTTGATCTTCCCTTTCGGATCCCCTACGTGAAATCGATCATAATGTAATGACTCTCTACATGACAGGTCCCCAAGTAGGAAGTCATAGGAATCTTAACGGGATCAATGTATCGAATTACGATCCCCCAAAGGAAGTAGATGTGCACGAGTCAATGGACTAGACAACTTCCATGCTCATAGGAATTCCAACTGTGTTTCCTTAAAAATCAGAATAGGCACAACTAGGGACCTGAATTTGATCCTAGTCCTCTTCCTATAGAAATCAACAGTATGTCGTTTTCAGATTTTAAAACAACACAACAACAGCATTTTCTACAATGTCTACGCATGATCAGTTTGATTACTTCGGCCTCATTACTTTACCTTTTTCTCTGTTTCTCTCACAGTCGCGACTTCTGGCCAACGGATGTGGACACGATGGTATCGCTCAATAAGCGTGACGTTGGGGTGGATCGGGACTCCTTGGAATCAGTGGACCTTTAAGAGGTGGGCAGCGATCTCGGATGGGCTCATAGTGCACTGCTGGCAAGATTCCTTTGACCTAATGGTTCAACTGATTCTGAACCTAGCTAGCAACTTCTGTCCTATGGGACACTTGATACCTTTCCAGAAGACCCCTCCCACATATCGATACCACCGTTCTGAGCATCTGATATCCCACCACCAACACCTTGTCTCCGGAGGCCTGACTTAAAGCTTTGCCTCTGACAAGTGGCCGAAGTAAAATCAACAACTTGTGCGCATGTCCTGCACATTACGTGGCGGACCTATTGGATTATTAATCGGTCAGGGACTGCGTTTTGGAATAGATGTTTTATTGTTGTGTATGTACCATTTTGTAGCACTTGAACACTTTATGATATGCACTTTAGAGATGGCTCCGCCGTTATTTCCTCACACAAATGGATCACAGTGGTAACCATGGTAACACATGCTCTGACTATTAGTGTACAAATCCTTCTTTTTAGCGATTATGTCGGATTAATCTATATATAGTGTGGCACTGCCTTGAATGTAAACTGTGTTTATTCATCACACGGTTGGTGGATTGCATCACCGCCTATTAAGTCAGACTGACCCGTTGGACACACTAGCTTGAGAATGTCTAATGAAAAAGACGAATAGTCGACATCATGGTGGAAATAAAATCACTTCTCCTAATCAATTTTTTTTGGATTAAGTGCTGCTTCATCTGTATTATTGGTTTCATTACGTAGCTTCCCATATACAGCCCTCCCGCTTAGTAATATACTGTACCCATATACAGCCCCCAGAACTTAGTATATACTGTATCCCATATACAGCTCTCCCAGCTTAGTAATATACTGTATCCCATATACAGCCCCCAGCTTAGTAATATACTGATACCATATACAGCCCCCTGCTTAGTAATATACTGTATACCAATACAAAAAGGCCCCAACTTAGTAATATATGTATCCCATTATACAGCCCCCACAGTTATGATATACTGTACCCCATATAACGCCCCAGCGTAGTACTATACCATGCCCATATACATCCCCAGCTTAGATTGATACGGTATCCCATATAAGCCCAGCTTAGTACATATACGGATCACATAGTTACAGGCGCCCCAGTTTAGTAAAAAATATACATATCCCATATACATCCCCAGACTAGTAATTATAATCTGTATCCCAATATACAGCCCAGCTAGTAATGTTATACTGTTCCCATATAGCCCCAGCTTAGTATATATGTTAAGAGTGTATAAAACAATGTAAACACATTCTGGCCCCATAAAAATAATAACAGTACTCCCCCACCCCCTGTATACAACAATTATGGCCCCATAAAATATATACAGTACATCCCCCCCCCCCCAGTATAAAACAATTTAAAACAATTCTGGCCCATAAAAGATTACAGTACCCCCCCCCCCCCCAGTATTCAAAACAATTCTGGCCCATAAAATATATACAGACCCCCCCCCCAGTTATAAAACAATTATGGACCAAAAAATATATACAGTAAAACCCCCCCCCCCAGTATAAAAACAATTCTGGACCCATAAAAAATATATACAGTACCCCCCCCCAGTATAAAACTATTCTGGCCCCATGTACTGTATACACCCCCCCCCCCACAGTATACAATTATGGCCACATATAATGTATACAGTACTCCCCCCCACACACACACGCCCACGATAACGACACCTTCCCCACTCCCCCTTATTGGCCACTTAAAATAAATGACAGTACAGGAAAAATAATAATAATCATACTCATATGCAGGCAGCTGCTCCCTCGTCGCAGCTCCGGTTTTCAAGCGGCTCTTCTGTGAGCCGCGGCTCCGCACAGTGATACAGGCGGTGTGATGTCATGACGCCTGTGTCACTGCTTAGAACGGAGCGATGCTGCTGCCGGAAAGGCGCTGCGCTGCTCCGCATATAAATCTTTAAGACACAGGCGCGATTTATTTAGCTGGTGGGCGATTCGGGCATTAACGGGCACCCGAATCGCCCACTTTAGAGCGGCGAATTTCGCCGCCCTTTACAGGGATCCGCATTCTGCCGCCTTATGGCAGATGCAGCCCTGCCTAGTTACAATGACAGAACTTTTACGTCGCTTTGGCGGCCGTGTTTATTATTTTAAATGGTATCCTGCTCCTGTCCAAAGATTTTGATCACATGAAAAAATGCTTTAGGCTCTTCCCACTCCATGACATGACTGGAAGCACAGCTGTTACAGATAGTTAAAATGGGAAGTACTGCTTTCATTGGGTGACTTCAACTCAATTAATCACACAGAGTTTGATAACTCTTCAAGATCCCTACATAGAGAATTTACATGAATATAAGGTATATACAATAGGGGTCATTTATCTTTTCCTTCCGTTGGTGTTTTTGCACCTTTTTGCTGTGTAATGACTGTTTTGCATTTTTTTACAAAGTTACGCCTCAGTTCACAGTGTAACCATAGTGTGTTGTTGTGCCCTATTTTTCATAGCATTGCGCTGTTTTACAGATGTTTGTACTTTATTTAAAGGGGTATTCCGCGAATATGAACGTCTGACACAAAAACCTGTGATGATATAAATAAATGAATACAACAATACTCAATGTCATTAGTCACAAAACGGAGCTTAAATAGTTTGATTTTATGATTCACAACATTTTATGTCCTTTCTAAAGTAGGTGGAGTTATCACCAAGATGGCCGCCACTGGAAAATAAAAGTCCCATGATCCTTTAGTTCTCAGTAACTCCTCCTACCTCTCAGACTCTGCTCCCAGTGATGATGTAACAGGTTTTCTTGCTCTGTTACCATAGTAATGATGTGTAACTGCCATCACCAAAACACTGACCATACTGGATGCGCTGCAACCAACTGACTACAGCCAAACTTAGTGGTGATCACATGACCTGCCCAGGCAGGTGCAGGACATGTGATGTGGACATGTGACCAGCGGCCATCTTCTGTTCTGCAACGGACCGCGCGGAGGAAATTAACGGACTGATTAAAGGGCCAGTAGCATTTTAATTCTTCATTACAGTCCATGTCATCAGCATTTTTCTGCTAAGGGGAGCAAAATTTTAAATAACAACTAATTACACATTAGCTTATATTTTGAGTATTCATTTGCATATGAATTATGCTGATTCCTGGAATACCCCTTTAACATTGATTTGCACCTATACGTGCGCAATAACACCCCAGACCATGCTTAGGAAAGGAAATGGTATGATATGCACAACAAAATTGCACCATTTTCTAATAAACCGCAAAAAAACCTTCATTTGACAAACACAAAGACAAATCAGTTGCAAAAAATAGACTCACAAAAGGTGCAAAAAGAGCTCAGAGAAGGGGGAAATGGTTAAATGACCCCTATATGTTCTGAGGATATCTTACATTTTTATCCCCAAGGTGACTTCCCCTGGTACTAATATATTTATAGGGGATAGATCTCTAATACATAGGTCAGAAGCTACTTTGTTTGGCTGTATCCATTGCTTTTAATTTATTGACGATAAAGAGGAAATACACATGTTAAGGGCATACCGCCGTGTGCTGGAGAGGAGGAGGAGGCGGCCCCTCCTCCCTCCATAGAGAATAGCGGCGCACGGCCGCACACACGCCAAAAGATAGAGCATGCTCAATCTTTTTGCGGTGTGCGGGCCGAATCGGTGCCACACATGTGCCACGCCGCTATTGCCGTCTATGGGGACGTACATGCGGCCGCAAATTTGCGGCCACATGTACGTCCCCGCAGACGGCCATGTGAATGTGCCCTAACACTGCTCCACAAAAGACTATAAACATAATGACAGAACATTAGTCATAGACATAAACAATTGTTTAAAAATGAATTAACACCCAGCAGCACATTAATAATAAGATTAAAAAAAATACTAGTTACATTTAACCCTACTCGCCCTGTCTTTACTGTAAAGTCTAATGGCAGGAGGAAAAAAAATTAATCCTTAATCTCTCAGTCTTACATGTCCAGCAATTATACCTACCACTGAATGCACTCAATTGACCTACAACTATAATGTGGGCTGGATGTATAATATCACGAGCTATACCAACAACAGACCTTGCCTTCCTAATTTGACTCTCCAATCTAGATCTATCATGTGCTGAGAAACTACCAAAAAAAAAAAAAAAAAAAAAAAAAAAAAGAAAACTGATAAATAAAAACCATGTAGTAAATCACTACAGATGTTAAAAGATCTAATTCAGCATATGAAGTACAGCCTAATCTGGAACACCTTAACCCCTTAATGACCTGGCCCTGGACCAGTTTTCACTACCTATCACCAGAAATCTATAACTTTTTTATTTTAAACGTAAAGAGCTGTGTGACTGCTTGTTTTCTGTGTAACAAATTGCACTTCATAGTGATGGTATTGAATATTCCTGTGTGCCCTAAATGACATGTCTACTTTATTCTTTGGGGTGGTGTGATCACGGGGATATCAAATTTATGTAGGTTTTATAATGTTTTCATACATTTACAAAAATGAAAACCTCCTGTACAAATTTTTAGATTTTTGATTTTCACATTTCTGCCGCTAATTACTTTTTCATACTTTTCTATATGGAGCTGTTTGTGGTGTTGTTTGTTTGTGACTTCTGATGACATTTTCAATGCTACCATTTTTAGGACTGTATGACCTTTGATCAGTTTTTATAGAATTTTTTATATTTCCAAAGCAAAAAAGGGCCATTTTCGAGCACTATTTTCCATTACGAGGTTAAATACAGTGAAAAAACGTTATTATATTTTGATGGGGCATTTTTGTATGCAGTGATATCTAATGTGTTTATGATTTTTACTGTTTATTTATATGACTTCTAGGGAAAGGGGTGTGATTAGAATTTTTAGGTTTTTTTTATTATAATATATTTTTACCTTTTTTTATTTTTACTATTTTTCAGACCCCCTAGAATACTTTAACCCTAGGTTGTCTGATTGATCCTACTATATACTGTATGTACCATATACTACTGTATGGCAGTATATGGGGATCTTCCTCCTCATTCATTACAATGTGCAAATCGCACATTGTAATGAATGGGTTAAAACGAGACAGCCTCGGGTATTCGGTAGACCTGAGGGTCTCATGGCAACTGATCGTTGCTCCATGATGACGTCACAGGGAGCGACGATCTTCACCAAGTTGGTGGCACCCATGCGTACTATTACGGCGCTCGTCGGGAAGGGGTTAATCTAGTTTGCTATCCACATTAACACTTAAATACTTATATTCAGAGACCTGTTCAACTACAGTGTTATTTATGTAAACTAGGGAAATCTCTACACACTTCACTCTTCTAAATTTAATTATCAATTCTTTTGTTTTTCCTATAGTTAACAGCAGACCACTTTCAGCACACCACCAAGCATACTTGTCCATAGTTCACTGATATACTGACTCGTCATTGTTTCTTATACATCCCACTATTAATCTTATCTGACCAACTATCTAAGTACAACAACTATTAATTTCCCAGTAAAGATATGCAATTCCTATGGAATCTGCTTTAATTAAGCTTTTTGGTTTCAACGCAAATGGAGAGACTACCGTGTTCTCATGTGGAATGCCATAAGGTGTTTATGGTTTGTTTTTAATTAGCTAGTATAGTCTGGTGGGAAAGAGAAGTAGAGATTTATTCCCTCCAATCTCTTGAGAATAAACATGGAACAACCTACACATCACTTCAGGAAATTATTATGGCACGTAACCATTTGAAGTATGACTTCTCTATAAATATACGTTTTCAATTAAAACACTGAAAATCATCTACTTCTCACATGATCAAAAGGCAGGGACCAAGTGGCTTAAATACCATATATTATTAACCCCCCCCTCGGGTAAAGCGAAACTATTACCTACAGACATGTCTACTGTCTTTATGGACCATTATGTGAGTCTAGTTGAGTAAAGAATTTTGACTTGGTTTAATTTAAACTCAGTTTAGAATGATTTTACATTACTTAACCATCATCTTAACCTAATATTTTTGTATTATTGGACTAGAATGCAAGTGGATAAGGTACTTCACAAGATTGCACTATTTGTGGAAGATATATTATTGACATTAACTGAATTACCATACCCCCCTCTCTTAATATCACTGTAGAATTTAACAGTACAGACAGTCCCCGGGTTACGTAAGTTTGTTCTTAAGTTGAATTTGTATGTATGTCGGAACTGCATATTTTATAATTGTTACTCCAGACAAATTTGTTTGGTCTTTGTTACAATTGTATTTTAAATATGTTGGATTTTCATAAGAACCAGAATTAACAATAAAGCTTAGTTGCAGACACCTTAAATAACTTATAGCTGTTTATAGTAGCCCAGGGCTAAATTACAGTAAATTACCAACTTCCAGAGTTCTGTTTGTAACTAGGGGTCATCTGTAAGTCGGGTGTTCTTAAGTAGGGGACTCCCTGTATCTCATAATATGAGGTCATTATTGGTAAGTCCCAAATACTCACTGTAAATGTCATTCCCATGATACTCGGGCAGTTGAAATAACAGTATGATCTTTGACTGGCATTTTATACTTAGGGACAACTAAAAAAATGTCAACAAGTTATAGAACATCTAAATAATAGCATTAAAAGGTCAAACGTTTAGAGATTGACTATGAAAAACAATATAAACTCACTAGCCTTAAGGCCAAAATTAGCAGTTTAGTAAAGAGGTTATAAATTGTAGTGCTAAAAATTCTAAGACACTCCTTGGCTATTCCTACAATGCAATAGCTGCAGGTGTTATTTATAAACTTATGTGACTGTTTTGAACCTCAATTATATATTTTTATTCATTGTGCCATTTACAATGCTAGCTAAAATCAATAATAAACAGATTAGATTTTTTTCCCAGTAGTAGATAGATAGATAGATAGATAGATAGATAGATAGATAGATAGATATATCCCTAATTCAAGGAATAAAGAACATATGACTCTGCGATCATCACAAAGAAACACAAATAGTAAAGATTTTTTAGAAAAGAAGAAAAACGCTGCAGATACAACCGACTCACAAACGGATACAGACAAAGAAACCAATATAAAAAAACGCAGCAAACCCAAGAACAAGACCTAATAGTAAACTTGTCCTCACGGACACTCACGGACATTGAACGTCAAGTCTTAAACAAAGGATTAAATTTTGTCCCAACTCATGAAAATAATACCTTCGATTTTATGGTTGATTTTTATAAATTTTGCCGTAATCTTAGACTAAGAATGTTTTTCGATAGTGAAGGAAGTAAATCTAATCAGTAAGAAAATAATGTGTTAAAATCTTGTAACCGCAGCTCATTTGATCCCACAGTTCCGTCTACTATGTTAGAAAGTTTCCAGCAGATTGTCATTAAAGAAGTAACGGAAAAGTGGAATCAAAAACAGAACAATAAGAAAAAATTTAATTTAACCAGAGACGAATACAGGGCGTTACAGAATCTGTCAGCTGACGATAATATTATAATTAAAAGAGCCGATAAGGGCGGTGCAACTGTTATTCTAGATAAAAAATTATATATTCAAGAAGCCCTTTCTCAATTGTCCGACAAACAGGTATATAAGAAATTACAAGGTGACCCTACAGAGATATTTAAACGCGAAATAGATGAATTAATAGAAGAAGCATTGACACTTAATGTCATTGACAAAACTGTAGCAAAATGTTTGATTAATAATTCCCCAAGAATTCCCTTGTTATATTTACTTCCTAAACTGCATAAAAATGCTAAAACCCCTCCAGGACGACCTATCGTCTCTGGAGTAAATTCTCTTTTTAGTCCTCTTGCTACTTACATCGATAGCTTCCTTCAACCTATTGTTAAAAAATTGCCACGTTGTCTGACAGATACTAGTGACTTTCTGAGAAATATTCAGTCCCTGGACCTAAAAGATATCACCTTTTTATGTACATTAGACATTAAAAGTCTGTATACAAACATTCCTACAGACGAATGTATCGAAATAATTCGAGAAAAATTATGTGAAGACGCTAAACTTTCAAATATGAAAATTGGATTTTTGATAGGACTGTTGGAAATTATTTTAAAGAAGAACTATTTTAGGTTCGATTCAGACTTCTATTTACAATTACAGGGGACCTCAATGGGGTCTCCTGTGGCACCAAGTCTGGCTAACATCTTCATGTCTCTATTCGAAGACCTGTCCCTCCCCAACCACCAACACAGTCACCATGCTAAGCTATGGCTTAGATATGTGGACGACGTCTTTGTGGCATGGGGAGGCACAGAAGATGAACTAAAAGAATGGGTCGAATTTCTCAATACCCAACACAGGCTGATCGAATTCACATGTGAAATGAATAAAAATGAAATAAGTTTCTTGGACGTACTAGTACAAAGAACAAAAGATATTAACGTTACCACTACATTATTTACAAAAGAAGCAGATAGAAATAATTTGCTCGATCGAAAGAGCTTTCATAATCCCAAAATATTCAAGGGGATCCCTAAGGGACAGTTCACACGTCTAAGACGTATTTGCGATAGTGACAATGAATATGAAAAACATAAAGAAGGATTAATTAAGAAATTTGAAGCAAAAGGTTATGATTATGTTAACTTAGTTAACACAGCAAATGAAGTAGGTAAATTAAATAATAAAGAATTACGCCTGACGAAACCTAAACGTAAAGAAAAGAAATATCATATGTTCGTATCCACATATGACAATCATGCTAACTTAGTTAGAAAAACAATATTAAAACATTGGGATCTATTGAAATGCGATCAAAAATACAAAAAGCTGTTTATAGATCGCCCACGTTTTGTATATAAAAAAGGTAAATCTATAGCAAATCATATTGTAAGAGCAGACATAAAAAAGAAAAAATTGTCCAAACAAGAATTTTTACGTCCGAGACATACTGGGACTTTCCCATGCCTCGCATGTCAGAACTGTAGTTCTATAATAAAAGGAGATAAGATCTCCCATCCAAGAAAAGGGACCCCAATTCATATTAAAAGTAGATTCACTTGTGATAGTAAAAACGTAATTTACATGATTAAATGTCCCTGCGGGAAAGCATATATAGGACAAACTACGAGACAAATAAAAATTCGTATTAATGAACATAAATCAGCAATTAAGAATTATGAGAAAAACGTAAAAACAACAAAAGAAGGGAAGGAAAAGGGAAAGAAACAATATGAAACGTCACTAGCTAGACATTTCTTTGAATATAGACATAATGTATCTGAATTGAAATGGACAATATTAGAGGAAGTGGAAACAGATGATAAAGAGAATATTAAAAGACACTTACTCCAACGTGAGGTTCACTGGATACATAAGCTTGAAACACTAAATCCAAATGGGATAAACGAAGAATGTAATTTTAATGTATTTCTTTAAATGCACTTTTCTGATCGCCGTCAGTCCTTCACCCCTCCCCCTATGCTTAGAGGGTTAGCTTAAAATTCACTTTTTCCATGCACAATTTGAAATGGAATAAGGGAAAGGTTCTCTTTTATTATATATAGTTGTATAAATAAATTAAAGTATATGTATTGAATGTATTGAAATATAATTAAAATTCTGGCTATATCCGTATAAATTCAAGAGAGAGTCGGAGATGCGCATGTCTGAGGAAGGAGGCGTGACCTCCGAAACGTCACAAGAATCATGCGAGTGTTTTTTCTCTGCTAAGAAGTGACTGAAAGAAAAAGATCTACTCCTCTGCTGAAAGCTACCTGTGAAAAAGTCTCCACAAAGCCACGGTACAGTGAAAACTCAAAAAATGGGAATTGCTTGCAACCCAAACTATATGTGTTAAAGGACTTAGAGGTAATACCTCGAAAATAATTGAAAAAATTCTTCTGACATATTTGTACGTTTTGTAATCAATTTTTGAATAAGAAATAGATAAAACAAAAAATTTTTTAAGAAAACTATCTATAGTGGCTTGTCTTCTTGTTTATATGCTACTGAGTCTGGACATTCTAGGGAGTCTAGCGTGTTCCACTATCTTTGCAACTTCTGTGCCTAATAACATTTGTATAAAAGGACTGTACAAAGTATTAACCCTTTTACTATGTGTGACATATTAGTACGTGACACGTAGTCTAGTAATGTTTGGAGAGGCCTCATGGGTTGAGCCCTCTCCATACTTGGAGGGTGTTTGCTGTGATTGGGCCAAGCACCACCTTCAAGGGTTTACCTTGCTGTGTGCTAAGCACGCTATCCGAACCGGGGAGCACATGACCTTCTGAATGTGGCCTAAAGCTGATGCCACCGCCAACTCCCACCCGACCACACTATGATTGATTCTGTTGACACCCCCACCCCACCCCACACACACACACAGACCAGACTATGGGAGAAATCCAATATCAGCCCCCGAGACCCGACTTTGGCCGACATCGCACCTCCACAACCCCAGACCATGGCTGACAGCACCGTTCCCCCACGATAGACTATAGATGACTGTACCTAACCCAAAAGACACTACTATTTACAAAAGAAAAAAGATATTTGTATGTGGGGGACGAGGGAATAAATCAATTTTTGTAAATGTTTATAATAAATTTTACTTATTTTTATTTTATTTAATATTTTCACTGGCGAAACAGCTATTAGGAAGCACATTATATATGTGTTCCCTGCTTTTCTTTTATATGGATCACATGTGAACAGTTATCTTATGGGCTGTTATGCCCATTGGATCACTGTTATCAGTGATCTGCAAAATGGACATGCAGAGAGGATGCACATCACAACTTCCCTGCATGCCTCTCAACCCTCAGCGCTCAGTATGTGGGATGTATATGGAGGGCTGTTGTGACAGGGAACTGATAATATTGGCCCCTGTCACAGTACAGGATTGTGCCGATGTCTCTGTGTGCATGTGTGCACAGTATCAGGCGCACAGGCATGGCTCCTCCCAGTCATGTGCTGCTGCGGTCACATTACCTTACATCAGGCCGCAAGGCTGCAGCTGTAAACAGACAACCTGGGTCCCTACAGCAGTAGAAAAACCCAATGTGTATTTATACTGCTCAGTTCTAAATATTGCTAGAAAAAGGGCTAGAAATCTACAAAAGACTTTGCTTCACTTCACTATTCACAAATTCAAAGACAGTTTCCCATTGATCTATTTTATTTTATTCTTACCAATGTGACTAGATTTTTTCATTTCTTCCAGTTTCAAAACTTCCAATTCAGCATCTCTTTCTTCTACTCTGAAAAAGAATGAATGTCCTTTAAAGGAGTATAAGGTACAAAGACAAGATTCTTAAATATACACATTCAATAACAAAATAACACATCTAATTCACTGTTATTACCGAAACAGAAATACAGAATTTCACAGATATGATTCCAACCTGTCTCTATCAGTCCTGTTGTTTACAATTTTAGTTCCCTGGATACAACTGTAAATCTTCTGACTATGGTCGGATTCTTCTCCTGAATGGGAGAATGGGACTATAACGCTAGAGTGCCAAACTACGCCAATTTGGCTGTGATCATTGCTCCCTGTGGCATTATTGAAAAACCAGGATCCGTCGCCATAATAGCCTCTGGTCTTTATAAGAGCAATCTTCATTGCCGACCGACTGCGGGTGTTTAACCTGTAAAATGGCTACTGCGGCATTTAACTTGCTTGACAGGGGTCTCTCCCCCACAATGCCTCCCACGCCGTCAGAAAAAGAGCGACACACAGACACAGAGAGAGACACACACAGAGAACGCCGGGAGCTACAGCTAGTGCTAATGTGTGCATAGTATCCCCACAATTGCACTGCTCCAAAGAATAAAGGGGAACTGTCATTAATAATAAAAATAAATAATAACAATCTTTATTTATATAGCGCCATCATATTACGTAACGCTTTACAAATCATAGGGGACAAATACAAATATAATAGAACATGACAGAGCACAAACATTTGTATGGAACAAGAGAAGTGAGGTCCCTGCTCGCAAGAGCTTTCAGTTTATGAGGAGGAGTGGGGCGGCACAAGAGGTAAAAGAATATATAATGGTCAAGCCATTCTTCTTAAGGGAATAGAACAAAATATAATAAATGGAATTGCTGTTGCTTGACCCAGTCATCAGCCGTTATCTTGTATACAAGGTCCAGGGTGAATGGGACTGCAGAGAAATCTGGTGCCTGTTGGTTGCTGGATAACAGATGGGAGGAGGACACAGGACGGGTTAGTAAAAGAGTTAAGACTTCATGCAGTTAATGAGTGTTATAGGCTTGCCTAAAGAAATGGGTTTTAAGAGCACGTTTGAAACTTTGGAGGTTAGGTATTAGTCTGATAGTCCGGGGCAGAGCATTCCATAGAATGGGTGCAGCTCTAGAAAAGTCTTGGAGACGCGAGTGGGAGGTCCGCACCTGGGGACCCCCCGCTGAGATCCCCCCAGCTGCCACAGCCAGGGGAATTTGTCCCTGGAATGCCATATATCCCCAGACCACATATAACAGAAGAAGAACTGGGTGCTACCCCCACTCTCACCCGCTATGCTGCACCTTCCCCAGAGTGGGCATCATCACCTGAGCACTGTAGTGGGGACACTATGCCAGATAAGAGGCTACCAGCATCAGAACCGTACTGGCAAGCTCACCTCCAGAATTTGCCTACTAAAGAGGACTTTAAATATTTAATTGCTGAAGTCAAAGAGGCGTTCAAATCTGAAATCTGCCTCATGCTGGCAGCAAGGAAAAATAAGAACTTTGTTTTCAACGGAGATGCCATACAACTCTACCAGGATCTCTCTGGGATCACCCTTCAGAAGCGGCGGATCTTACGACCATTGCTGGATATCTTACGTGAGCATAACATATCCTAGCGCTGGAATTTCCCCTTTGCTCTGTCGGCCACCAAAGAAGGAGTCACGGCGACACTCTCTGTGATAGAGGAACTGCAGGAATTCTGTGACATCTGGCACATCCCGACCCCGCGACTGGACGACTGGGGGAGTCTCCCACCTCAAATGCGCCAACCGCAAAATAAGAATCGATCGCAACAAAAGAGACGAAGACCACGAACCAGAGCTCCTTCCCTGGACTCTTATGAATAGATGAGGAAGCGACTTGAATACATATCCTTTATGGGGTACTTGCATTTGATTGTTTGTAGGGGGTATTATGTTTGCTTGTGTTTGCATATACTTGGGGTATTTTTCCCCTCCTTACTAATACGGGAAGTAATATGCACAAGGGCACCGGGGCTAATCCCTAGATAGTTAGTGATATATCTTATTCTTCAAGTTTTGTATAGTATTATAATAGACATATCTTTTTCCTTCAACAGGTTCCATTGCCACGTTTTCCCCCATTTGGTGGGTCTTCTCTGGATCCCACCCTCTGGCTCTGACTAAGGGCTTCCACAGGAGGTGGTGAACCCAGATCAGCCGACTATACTCCCCCACATTAGGGGTAGACCGGCTGAGTAGACCTACACCAGGGTCAGGAAGTTTTTCCTCTCCCTGGTTATAGAATTGGGAGTTTATCCTCGTTTTTTATTACTTTTTTTTCTTACTTGTTTTTTACCCGTTTTGATTGTTTGTCTTGTGGTGTGCGTGTTTTGTCCCCCCATTGTCATACCTCCTCTTCCCCAGTGTTACTGACACCTTAGGCTTACATAAGTCGACATCTTTCTATACCCCCATACCAGAGCCTACTACATAAGCTACACACAGCCATTCCCACCCCCTCTCCCCTCCAGGGCCTGTTCTGCCGTGCATAACCATTCATCATGGTTCAGCTTTTGACATTAAATGTGAAAGGGCTCAACTCTGCCCGTAAACGCTGACTTACGCTTAATGAGCTTAAAAGAAATAGGGCAGATGTGGTGTTCTTGCAGGAGACACATTATGATGCGACGGGGAATTTTAATTTTGCTAAGCATCTATACCCGGTATCTTACATGGCGTCCACTGAGAACAAAAAGGCGGGAGTGGCGATCTTGTTTTCAACCTCATGCCCCATAGTACCTGACATTGTGACATCAGATCCTATGGGCCGTTTTATTATTGTTCAGGGTAAAATGTTCGGCTCGCCTGTAATTTTATGCAATATATATGCCCCCAATTCATCACAGGTCCGCTTCATTACCAAAGTCCTGAATAAATTAGCTAAACTCCCAACAGCACCCCTACTGATAGGAGGGGACTTTAATGTCATTTTTTCCGAAAATATGGATCGGCTGGCAATTGACTCCAATCCCGCCACTAGATCGCAAAGTACTACCTCAGCGGCCTTCCGCAATGTCATCAGGAGATTTGCTCTGTATGACTTATGGAGGGTGGGTAACCCGGGTGACCGTTCGTTTACTTTTTATTCTGCCCCACATGGCACCCATACCCGTATAGACTATTGGTTTGGAGATATACAATTCTTGCGAATGATGCATACCGCAGAGGTGGGGAATATATCGTGGTCAGATCATGCGCCAGTTCTCCTACAGCTGAATGAGGGCCTCTCTACAACCAGGGTGTGTCACTGGCGCCTGAATGAATCCCTTCTTAAAAAAAACCCTGATTAAGGAGGAGCTAACTGGGGCATTAAAAGAATATTTCCAGTTTAATGAGGATTCAATCCCCTCTATTCCCTTGATGTGGGAAGCTCATAAAGTGGTTTTTCGAGGTCATTGCATAGAACAGGGAACCAGATTGAAAAGAAACAGAGCCCATCTGGAAAAGGAACTAAGGAAAGAGATTAGCAAGCAGGAGACAGCTTTGTTAGCTAAACCAACCAGGAGGAGACTCCAACAGCTAATTGAGGTTAGGGAGCAGTTACCCAGGCGGTTGAGAAATTGCTGGTGTTCACTAAGCAACGGTACTATGAGCAAGCGAACAAACACCATTCTCTCCTGGCAAAACAACTGAGGGAGAAAAGGGACCACCAAACCCCCCATCTCATACGGGATTCTGGGGGGAACTTACTGCATGACCCGAGAGCAATCGCCTCTCGTTTCCAAGAATTCTATGCTAAACTATACTCCCTGCCAAACGACGAGACCCTTAGGAAAACGTTACTAGTGGATTTTTTGAATTCTTGCTCACTTCCGGGAATCCCCTCAGAGGCCATAGAGACACTTAGCTCAGAACTAACGTCGGAAGAGATAGAGGAGGTTATTAATGGAATGCCTAATGGGAAATCCCCGGGCCCGGATGGGCTCACGTATCTTTACTATCAAACCTTCTCCCCTGTGTTGCTGCCACATATAACAAAGGTATTTAATGCATTTTTACAAGGTGAGCCTATGCCTACAACTTTTACGCATTCTTATATCACTCTTATTCCCAAGCCCGGGAAGGATGCGACTGATTGTGCTAATTATAGGCCAATTGCACTTTTGAATGCAGATTTAAAAATTTTCACAAAATTGTTGGCCAATCGGCTGATTCAATGGATTCCCCAAGTAATCCATAAGGACCAGGTAGGCTTTGTACCAGGACGGCAAGGTGGTGACAACACGAGGAGAACAATTGATCTCATAGATGTAATTAATAAACAAAAAGACCAGGCTCTGATCCTCAGTTTAGACGCTGAGAAGGCGTTTGATCGCCTCAGCTGGCCCTTTATGTTTCAAGTGCTTGAACACATTGGAATAAGAGGGCCCTTTCTCCAGGCTTTGAGGGGGTTATATTCAAATGCCACAGCTGAAATTAAACTCCCACATGCGTCTTCCCCACCTCTGTGGATAAGGAATGGTACCCGACAGGGTTGCCCACTCTCCCCCCTCCTGTTCATACTTTGTATTGAACCTCTGGCCTCCATCATCCGACAAGACCCTAATATCCATGGTATTATGGTTAGAGATAAGGAATTCAAACTGTCTTTATTCGCGGATGATATTTTACTAACTATAACCCAACCTCTAATCTCTTTACCCAATTTGCAGGCACGGCTGCAGCAGTATGGTCGTCTTTCTGGTTATAAGGTAAACACTTCGAAAACGGAGGCCTTGCCTCTCAATCTTGACCAATCATTGGTAGACCAACTGAAAACCACATTCAGATACAACTGGAAAGCAGACGCCATTAAGTACTTGGGGATACAATTGACTCCCTCTTATAATACGCTCTATGCACAGAACTTCCCCGGCAGTTTCCGGGAAATAAGGACTCTGCTTGACAATTGGAATAGTCTTCCCCTCTCCCTTTTTGGTAGGATAGCTGCGGTTAAAATGACCATCTTGCCCAAATTGCTTTACCTCTTTGAAACCTTACCAGTCCCAGTCCCGTTGAGTGTTTTGAGGTCCCTGCAAGCATCAGTAGTACACTTTATCTGGGCAAAAAAGAGACATAGAATCTCCAAGACTGTCCTCATCGCCCATAAATCGAAGGGAGGCCTATCGGTACTGGATATAACCAGATACTACTGGGCAACACATTTACGGCGCATCCCAGCATGGTCCAACCTGCTGGCTTTCTCCAAATGGATGGAGATAGAGAAATTATGGCTGGCTCCTTTTCACCCTAACTCTTACCTCTGGCCTAAAGAGGCACCTGCGCTACCTGACTCCCAACTAGGTCCCATCTCTTTCACAATTAAACTGTGGAGGGCCTGTTTGGCTAGGTTCCCACTGGTATCTCAGTGCTCTCCCATGCAATCCTTCTTACACCCCCCCCTTATGCAACAAGCCGGAACAGGGCAGGAAATTAAACCCTGGCACGAGAAGGGTTTGTTTAGGTTTGCAGATATTGTGGACTACCGAGACAGGAAGATATTACCTTTCACTGCCTTACAGGATAAATTCCATCTCCCACATACGGCAAACTTTCACTACATAAAGACACTTTTTACAGTCCCTGAACAGCACCGAGATGGTTTCGGTACCCACCACATTTGAGCACATTTGCAAAACAGCCACCCACACTTCTGGCCTCATATCCGATATCTATATACGAGCTGAGCTCTCTCCATACACAGCGGGTAACGGCTGTATAAAACAGCCAACACCCGCCCGTCAGTGCCGCGGTTGGTGCTGGCACCAATTGCGTCAGTTAACCTGTTAAGTGCCGCGGTAGAACCCGACCGCGGGACCTAACTTACTGTTAAATGCCGGCCGCCATCTTGGATGGCCGATTGCCACCCCCGGAAAGTCATCAGGTATCATTGCGTCCCAAAATGTCCGATCTATCAAAATAAATTAGCGATTTTTCTCAGTGTTTAACCCCGTAACAGAAATTGGCATACAAAGTCGAAAATGCCACTTTTTTGCCATTTTGAAAAATATCAAAAATTCTATAAAAAGTGATCAAAAGCCCATATAGTCCTCAAAAAGAAAGCATTACAAACATCATCAAAAGTTGCAAAAAATGACACCCCCCACAGCTCCGTGCACTGAAATACGAAAAAGTTATTAGTGCCAGAAAATGGCAAAATGATTTTTTTTTTGTACAGAAGGTTTTAATTTTTTTTAAATGTATGAAAACATTATAAAACCTGTACAAATTTGGTATCCTCGTGATCGTACCAAACCAAAGAATAAAATAGACATGTGATTTGGGGCATTCAGTGAAAGCTGTAAAATCCAAGCCCACAAGAAAACGGTGCAAATGCAATTTTTCATCATTTTCACAGCATTCTGAATTATTTTTCCGCTTCCCAGTAGATAGATAGATAGATAGATAGATAGATAGATAGATAGATAGATACAATCCAGAGAAGTAAGCAGCACTCCGAGACAGCAATGGTCAGGTGAAACCTTGCTGTACCTCACTGTACTTTTGAAGCATGGAATAAAAGGAACACTTTTTTTCATCACCTGACCATTGCTGTTTCGGAGTGCTGCTTACTTCTCTGGATTGTATTGTTGGAGGACCTGGGGCCCGGTCCCAGTGAGCTTGCACCCACCGCCATACTTGGATCTTTTTTAAGTGTGCTGCTTTTGCATTTCCTTGAGTAGATAGATAGATAGATAGATAGATAGATAGATAGATAGATAGATAGATAGATAGATAGATAGATAGATAGATAGATAGATAGATAGATAGACAACACCCCTTGCCAAAGTGCATCCAGAGGAGTGTTTTAAAAAAAATCCCAGTCTGTGTCCCACCCAGCAGGTGAGCCTGCACAACTCGCCCCAGGGATTATACATTCCTATAGAGGTAATTAGCAGTGGTAGATCCTGCCTGTACAGCAAGGGTTAACAGGGTATGTGTGTAGGAATTGTTAGCCAATTATGTTCCTCTATGTAACTGGAGTGTTATTGGAGAGTGAGCCACCACCTGACCAGGGTTTAACAAAACCCCTGGACAGGGGGGAGCTAGGTCTCTTAAGCCCAAGGTCCTTGTTCCAGAGAGCTCTCTGAGCACATACTCTTACCCCAAGCTCTCAAGGCCTCTTGGAACCCAGCTCTCCTAGAGAGCACATCTTCCAGAACACACACTAAGAGAAAGAGAGAGTGTCTCTAGCACAGACACACAACTAAACCCAGGACAAGGGCTGCAGCATTTACATCTCGACACAGCCCCATCCCAGCCTGTACCTACTACTATGCTGGTAAATCTTCTCCTGAGGATCACTCTCCATGACCCTCCAGTAATCCAGAATCTCGAACAATCCGGCATCCGTTCTGAGATCGTTTCGGCCCGTTGCCTGCAGTTGTTCCAATAAAGAACCATGAGTTATTTTGCACAACATTGCCTCCGTCTGATCCCTGGATATGGCTGTATCACCAGCAAAGGCTCCCCATCCATTATCCAGGGACATATACTACAGACACTAAGGGGTTGCCCCAGGGAAACTCAGTACGTCTCCCTCCATATTTCTTGCACACACCACCTGCTGGAGACCTGCCAGGCTGTAGGACAGCCCTCTCGTCCCCATACCAAGCACTGTGACATCAACGTGCCTAGGCCGCAACCGGCAGCCACTGCGGTATTCTGGGCCCGGCTGCCTCCACGCCCCAAGAAAAGGCTAGGCCCCGGTGGGGGATGTAGCAGATAGATGCACCAGTTAAGAAAAATCTGGTGCTCAACCTTCAGGTTTGTTAAATCCTATTGCATCGAAAGGTGAAAAAATGGTGGCACTCCAAGTTCAGTGAAAAAGAAATTATTTTATTCCAAAAGTGCTACGTTTCAGCTCCCATATCTGGAGCCTTTCTCAAGCCTTTCACTGAACTTGCAGTGCCACTGTTTTTTGACCTTTATATAGATAGATAACATAAACTCTACCTGTCTTAGTAAGTTGATAATGTTTTTACTGGTTGCTTCTCAAAAATACATCAGAAGCAAAGGGGTTTTGCAACTGGAATGAACTTTGAACCAGATGAACTGGATTAGCAGGAAGAGTATAACATTCTGGCTTCCAGAGAACTATATAAAACAATGATTAGTTGTAATTTGGTATTTTTGGTATTTTGACCAAGAGCCATAGACTTATATCTAGAATTTCTACAAAGGGACAATCTATTACATAACATCATAATATGTGTTCCTTAATATAAAGTTATGTAATAAGTCAGAGAAATGTAAAATATTTTGCTGAACTTTAATACATTTTAACATGTAAAATGCATATACATTATTCTGTTATCATGTCATAATAGACCAAACATTGTTTTATGCAGCCATGTACTTCTATGTTCAAGTTATCACAGAAGTTCAGTTGCATAGGAATAGATCACTTCTTTCTTTAGTCTCATATGGTTGGTATATAATCATGTATTTAATATTGAAAACAGCTGGTAAGAAAAACATAAAGATCTGCAGGAAGCACAAATAAGACATATTGGGAGTTATTTACTAAGGTTCAGCGGACGCACTTTCATCGGACTTCGCGACAGTTCAGTTTTTGTGTGGCTGTGACAGATATTTAACAGGGGATTGTGTCGTATGCATTCGGATTTTGGCACATCGGCGCTGGCTTTCATGTGACAGAAAGCAGGGGGCGTGTCGTTGGACAATCCGACTGATTCAGACTGAGCGCGGGGTTTAACTTTCAAATTGTGTCACAAGATCAAGCACTTACATGCACCAGGAAGAAGAACATAAACCCCAGCGGACCTGAGCAGGGAAGCGACACATGCAGGATATCGGGCGCACAATCTTAGTGAATCACGGCATAGTGCATGATCGTTGGACAATGCTGTGAACTCCTCCAGACGGGTAAGTAAATATGCCCCATTTTGTAAGTCTTGTAAGATTTTCTGACTTTCTAAAAATTGACAAATGATATCAGGGTCATAACTAGGAGATAGCAGACTTCTTATACATTTACACACTCTTACACATATACACACATTTATACACTTATGGGTACAAAGAAGAATAGTTTTTAAAATATGTAAATTAGTGGGAGGTGCTTATGCTGGCATTACCTGATCGCCTCCCTGCATCATCGGCTTTTAATTTATACACACCCTGCACTGTAGTAGTATGCCTGCTCCCGACCAAGGATCTAGGAGAGAGCACTGCATTGCTAACCACTTTCAGGGGTGGCATATCTCCACTGAGAGTATGGACTTGCCATTGGCTGGCAAATCTGTACTGCTTGAAAAATCAAGTACATTGGTGCCTTTAACTGCGGTACGGCATATTCATGCAGTCACCGCCTCCTAGTCCCGCCCCCTCATGAACACGGCGGACCACTTTAAGCACGGTCCGACAATCCTAATGTACAGCGCTGCAGTGCCTGCTAGCTTTATCGGAGGGTTATCACTGCTAAAAATGCTGCTTACTTTATAATTGACATGTCCTCTTTAAGGAAGAGCAGTGCAGCACATCACGCCTGTGTGCACCACTGTGTGCACGGTGGCCTGTGTCGCTACACAGTAGATGCTGGGAGAACAAGATGGAGCTGCGGGGGAGCATTGGGGCTGGAGTCTGAAGGTAAGTACAAGGTTTCATTTTTTGGGGGGTATTATTGTTGTGTACATAAACATAGAGAAAGATGACGGCACTCACCGGTTCCAAAAGCAGGAAAAGCGTACTTTATTGGTGAGGAAGCATGCAGGGGGGTAAACAGACAGGTTCCGGCAATGGGGCCGTTTCACGCACTGTGGCGCTTTCTCAAGCCGATGGCCACGCCTCTCCGCATCATCGCTAAAATACACATGACCGCGGGTGGGCGTGGCCAAACCTAGTGGGCGTGACCATACCCAGTGGGCGTGGCCATACCTAGTAACAAGCAATGCATTACAACACCTGTGACAATGAGACCGCAACAATAGTTCAGTGATGCACATGAATATCCTTATATAAACACACAAGGAGACAAAGTATATGTGACAACCAGGTGATAATTAAAACTATTCAGGTAAGTGGGAGGATGATAGATCGTCAGGCCCGGCATGGAGGTCCTTCCAAAACCCGGACTGGAGGTTCAATCCCACTGCTGAAGCTAAAAACAAGAAGACACTAAAGCTGCGACTATCTGATCGTCGATCCATGCTAAATGGCACTTATGTACAGCAAACTATTAATACCACCCTACAATTTGAAGAGGGTAAGGGGCGCAGGGTGCTATAAAGGGCGCAGGGTGCTATATGGTAAGGGGCGCAGGTCGCGGAATACTGTATGAGCATATGCTCCAAGTTATAGTAAAAATGGTGGCTTGGGATTAGGTGGCCAAGGTAACCTGACCAGTTTGAAAGAAGAAAAAGGAAGAGATAGTAAATATCACAAGAATACATTGAGCTTGTTGCGGTCATTGAGTCCCAAAGGGCCCAGGGCCCCAAATTTACTAATGAGCCTGCTCTCACGCTGAAGGAGGAGTTTTGCACGGTCCCCTCCCACGCCCTTATGCTCAATCCTCTCAATGCCAGAGAACTTGAGAACATCTGGGTTGCCCCCGTGTACTCGTTGTACGTGTTCAATCAGACGGGGGCTTCCATTACCTTTAGTAATGGATCTTCGATGCTCCCTAAATTGGGTAAATAATTTCCTAATGGTTTTCCCAATGTAGAAACGACCACAGGGGCAGTAGACCACATACACCACGAAGTCCGACTGACAAGTTATCAGCGACTTCACTACCTGTCTCACCCCTCCAAACTCTGCAACCTTTAGTTGGCCATTTAGGTTGCAGTAGTTGCAGTGACCGCATCTGTGATTGCCAGTGGGTGAATCCCTAGATAACCATGTCCCTCCCATTGGTGGAAGTTTACTATGGACCAATCTGTCTCTAATAGTGGTGCTTCTCCTGAAAGCGACTAGCGGTCTAGCACCTGAAATACTGGCTAAATCTGGATCCTGAGTGAGGATATGCCAATTCCTTTGAATGGCCGATCGTATGGCCCTCTCACAGGGGGAGTATCTAAAGGAGAAGGAAAACCTGTTCTCCTCTGTTCCCTCTATCCCCCCAGGGGTCCTCCTCCTGCCCTTCAACAAGTCCCTCCGAGGGACATTCATTGCCTTCCCCTGTGCCTCCTCTAGTAGTCCTGCTGGATATCCCCGGTCCCTAAGCCTGGCCTTCAACTCCTCTGCTTGGATTTGAAATCTGCTTTCGTCGCTGTTAATTCGTCTAAGTCGGAGGAACTGACTGTAAGGTAGGCTGGTCTTAGTATGCTCCGGGTGGAAACTACCAAAATGCAGCAGGGAGTTGGTGGCTGTAGGCTTACGGAATGTCGTGGTACTGAGCCTACCCTCAGACTCTGTAACCCGTACATCAAGGAAATTTATGCTTTTGTTTCCAAACACCGATGTGAATCGCATGTTCATCGTATTAACTGTATTGAGGTACTGTACGAATGAGTGGAACTCGAGCTCAGATCCCTCCCACACTATAAACACATCATCCACATATCGGTGGTATGCCTTCACATTCTGTGCATGGAAAGAGTTGCATCTCCAACATTCCTTGAATATTATGCGACTTGTACTGCAGCGCAATGAGATTGAATACAGCAGGATCACGGCTGAGCTATGCAAAGCAAAAACGGAGTTGAGAACCAGGATGTCAGAAAGTAACTGGCAGAATTTCATGAAGAAACTAGAAAAGAAATTAAATCTGACACAAGTTGAAGTAAAGGAGAAGAAGAGGGACAAGTTCCTACGAGACAAGGCCGACTTTGACCTTGATAAGATCTTTTGCTGGAACACTTCTATCCCAAGAAGAAGACGCACCAGAGGGCAGCAGAATCGGAGGCTGAGAGCCACAGAATTTTGGACCACAGAGTCCGACTCCAGCACGTCTGACGATCGGCCCACAGGAGAATTGGAGGAAACAGGACCAGGGCCCGGATCAGGAGATGGTCTGCCCCCAAGGGGACCCAATCCAGCTGGAATGCCGGCAGCCCCTTTAGGCGGAGGATCCGGAGGGGCCGAGGTAAAGGGAGGAAGAGGAAAACGATTTGGCCAGAAGCGAAAGCAAGTCTCCTGGCGATAAGGGCCCGAGAGGCGACAGATGATGATTCCTTTGGTAACCTTACTGGACAGTCCGTGGCCATCCCCACTCCACCTTTACCCCTCCTTCCCCCCTCCCCTTCTCATTTCCGACCAGCCCCTGACTTTCCTCCCCTGTCTGCCCCTCCCCGAGTCACCCCACTAACCCCATGCCCGGACACTAACAGCATCCATACCAATCT
Organism: Engystomops pustulosus; assembly: GCA_019512145.1. NCBI lineage: Eukaryota > Metazoa > Chordata > Amphibia > Anura > Leptodactylidae > Engystomops > Engystomops pustulosus. Next base: position 198,787,468 of record CM033641.1, read on the forward strand.
GGACGATGTAAAAACTAACCTTACCCGCACTAGTACGGACAAGAATATGACTGTTATCAATCTCACAGATGAGGCACTATCTGATGCTTGCGTGTCCCTGCTTTCTAAAGGATTAAACTATGCATTAGTAGAAAGATTTGATTATACTGCATTTGAGGTAGATATTAGAGATGAGCGAACATAATCGTCCGAGCTTGATGCTCGTTCGAGCATTAGCGTACTCGAAACTGCTCGTTGCTCGGACGAATACTTCGCCCGCTCGAGAAAATGGCAGCTCCCGCCGTTTTGCTTTTTGGCGGCCAGAAACAGAGCCAATCACAAGCCAGGAGACTCTGCACTCCACCCAGCATGACGTGGTACCCTTACACGTCGATAGCAGTGGTTGGCTGGCCAGATCAGGTGACCCTGGGATAGACTAGCCGCTGGCCGCGCTGCTCGGATGGATCATTCTGTGTCTGGATGCCGCTAGGGAGAGAGCTGCTGCTGGTCAGGGAAAGCGTTAGGGTGTTCTATTAGCTTACTGTTAGGCAGGAGTGATTCTCAAAGAACCCAACAGCCCTTCTTAGGGCTACAATAACGTTCTACTTTTTTTATTTTAATTTGCATCTTTTACCATTTTGTGAGGAATTAGCAGGGGGACTTGCTACCGTTGTGTTTAGCTCTTAGTGGCACACATATCCATAGCAAAGACCGAAGTGGGAAAATTCAGTAGGGGTTGGATTTCTATTAGGCAATAAGGGTATGGCCACGCCCACTATGTTTGGCGTGGCCATCGGCTTGAGAAAGCGCCACAGTGCGTGAAACGGCCCCGTTGCCGGAACCTGTCTGTTTACCCCCCTGCATGCTTCCCCCCCAGCTTTTCCTGCTTTTGGAACCGGTGAGTGCCATCATCTTTCTCTATGTTTATGTATGGATATCCTCTTTTATACATTGATTGAGCACCGCTGGAAAGTCCCGCCGTGATCACCCCTGCCCCTGGAGAGTCGGGCACGCGTTGGGCTGTCGGCGGTATCGTTGGGGCTGTGCCCGCCAGAGACTTTTTTCCATTTAATAGTATTATTGTTGTGTATACTTGAGTGGCTATGTATACTGGGGGAGAGGCTATGTTTACTGTGGGAGAGGCTATGTATACTGGGGGGAGGCTCTGCAAAACTGAAGGGAGGCTGTGTATATGAGGGAAGGCTGTTTATACTGGCGGAGAGGCTATGCAATACTGGGGGGAGGCTGTGCAATACTGGGAAAAGCTGTGTATACTGGGGGAGAGGCTGTGTTTACTGGAGAGGATGTGTATACTGAAGGAGAGGCTGTGCAATACCAGGGGAGACTGTGCATTCTAGAGTAGAGGCTGTGTATACTGGAGGGAGGCTGTGCAACACCGGGGGAGGCTGTGTATACTGGGGAGGTTGTGAATACTAGGGGAGAGGTTGTGTAGACCGAGGAGAGGCTCTGTATAGGGGAAGGCTGTGTATAAAGGGGGAAGGTTGTGTATATGGGAAGGATTCTTTGTATACGGGGGAGGCTTTGCAATACTGGGAGATGAAAGTAAAGTGGTAAGTGACTGTAAATGACTGGTATTTTTAGGGGCGCAGTGTGGAGTTGTGCAACTTGGAGCTGAAGACATTTGACTGTGAATTCTGCTAAAAAAAACCATGGCTGGGAGAAATCATAAAGAACTCCTTTTACTGATGGATCAGATCATCACCTGTAAGGTATTACATACTAGATGTCACTTATGTCTGTGTCACTGACCACTAGTGTGTAAGGTAGCATCATTGGTTGCGCACTGGGAGGGAGGGGGGATTAATGGCAGCATTTTCAAGTTTTGCCTCAAGCAGCAAAAAGGCTAGAGACAGCCATGATCAGTAGTATTACAGTTTTCTTTGTAAGGGTGCAGTTTCTTTATTCACTAAGAACAGTTCCACTTAGTGCATAAACTGTAACTACATAAATGAAAGTAAAATAACTCAAAAGGGGTTGTCTAGTTCCAACTAGTAAATGTTTATATATTGAAAAGTTGTAGATTTTACTAATTTACTTCCTACATCAATCCGATATGGTTTTCTGGCTGTCAATCCATAATAAGAGTAATCAGAGCTGTGCACCTGTGTGACTTCACATGACCATGGAAAGATTTATATCCGCTGGAAGTAAAAAAATAGAATTTATAAAGTGATAGCAAGAAAAATCTAGAAATTCAATGATCTATTGTCACTAGGTTACATTAACTTATATGGCGCACAGTGGGGCAGATTTATCAAGCTGTCTGAAAGTCAGAATATTTCTAGTTGCCCATGGTAACCAATCACAGCTTCCCTTTGAAATATTCATGAGCTCTGGTAAAATGTAAGCTGAGCGGTGATTGGTTGCCATGGGCAACTAGAAATATTCTGACTTTCAGACAGCTTGATAAATCTGCCCCAGTGTGTGACAGATTCATAAAATGTGTTGCATGGTCTTCATGAATCTGGTGTCCCTGCACTCCTCCGAAAGAATGGTGCACCTTTAACATAGGGTGTGCGACACAATTTGCATGGTCTGGAACATCCTCTCAGTGCAGAATAGTGCAGCTGTGAAACAAATTTGTCGCAGACACTTCTTAAATACATGTGCTAGCAGTTTACACTGAAAAGAACGTGTGAAGTCAGACAGAAAACTGGCGCAGTGGCTTTAATAAATCTGGGCCTATGTGTTGCAAAGGCTGCAAACACCTTGTTATGCCACAAGCACTGGCGTACTGACCCACTAAAATGAGGTCACAGTGTAGACATTAGTGGGCTTATGAAACATGACTAAAATGTAATATAAGGAACCTTTAGTTTGTATCTATTAATTTAGCCTAGCGGCAGTAGATCAATGTGTAATGTGTGAATGTGCGGTCCAGGTGCCTTTTTCTCTAAACCCCTTGCTGCCAAGGGACTCCTTCAATTTTGCTTTCTGTTTTTAGCTCCCCACCTTCAAAAGTCCATAACATTTTTCTTTTTTTGTGTACAGTGGTCTATAAGGGCTTGTATTTTGGGTAGAAAATTGTGTTACAAATTACTGGAAAGTTGGAAAAAGATTCCATGTGTGGTAAAATTCTCGAGAGAAAGCACATTTGCACCATATTCTTGCGGGCTTCGTTTTTGTGGCTTTCACTGTGCACTCTAAATGTCACCAGGCGAATAACTGCTAGAGGCTGGTCCCCATAGCAGACTTCGGAACGGGGCCTCCCCTTCCCTTTATAAAATATACACTGATTTATGTACTACATGTCACACGCATTTATACACTCATACATACATTTATATACTTATATACACACACATACAGTTTTACACTCATATACACATACACTCATTTATACACTCATGCAGACATATTAATGCAAACATATTTACATGTACAATACATAGAATATATAGTCATCTTTTATATACAGACAGTATATACACATCAAATTCCTACATATGTGGTATATATTCATCATATTATTACACATACATTACCTTACAGACCATATATACACATGTATACAGTATTAACACACCATAAACACACATACAGCATAAACACACATACATACCCATTATACATACACACATACAGCATATGCACAAAGACACATCCATATATGTATTCACTCTTACAAACATATGCATATAATCACTTTCAGACAGTTTTCCTATCCCTGGGTGTATCAGATGCCACAGATCTGCCCAGTAGCTGCTAACTACTTTGGGGAAGTAGACGGCAGTAAGTAGTGATGGCAAATTACTAGTCCTGTCGTTCTGCTGTTCCCCTCCACAACATTTCTTATCTGAGCTGCTGGTTCAGCTGTGTACGGTGGAATATGTGCACTGTACAAGTTACAGGATAATATGTTTATAATGATGCCGTCTTCCATTCTTTAGTGTGGCAGGTCTAGTGGCCGCCCCCCCTGGCACTGCAGGTCCCGTAACAGCTGCTATGGCTGCTACACCCCTCAATGGCACCTTTATTCTTTGGATCAGTACCATCACAGGTATAAACCTTTTGTACAAAAAAAATTTCTTCATTTTGATGACAACTTTATCATAATTCAGTGTAAGGATCTATGTAAGATGCCTTTTTTTTAAGCATAAGCTTCAAGCTCATTTATTTTCTACCATTTTTGGGAATGTATTACCTTCTAAATACATTTTATTCAAATTCAAATATGTTACAAAATGGCAAAAAAGTGACAATTTAGACAATTTGATGTATATTCCTATTGCGGGGCTTACCATGGGAATAATCATTATTTGCGTTCTAGGGAAAGGGGAAGTTATTTGAACTTTTAGAGTTTTTTTTAATAAACTTTCTTTTACATAATTTTTTTCTATATTTCTAGGGAGATCTGGTCACTTTTAAAATATACTGCAATACTTCTGTAAACTCACGGATCTTTAAAAGACCCTGCCTCCTGCAGGTTCTTTCACAGATCCTACTGTAACAGCCAAAGAACCCTCTGTAAGCTCTGATTATGTCAAGGGGTTGCCGACCAGATGCAATATTGCACCACCGATGTGGTGTTGTCATTTAAGTGCCACCAAAGTCAGAATATTTCTAGTTGCCCATGGAAACCAATCACAGCTCCCCTTTAAAATATTCATGAGCACTGGTAAAATGAAAGCTAAGTTGTGATTGGTTGCCATGGGCAACTAGAAATATTCTGACTTTCAGACAGCTTGATAAATCTGCCCCAATGCAGCTAACATACACTATGTATGGTCCTGGCTCAGCTGCTCCATACAGCCTAAACAGACATGTGAGATTATAGCGACCCAATACACCATAAAGAGGTTAGTAGGCTTATGAAATTGTAACCAATTTGATACTCAAATCAAATGAGCATTTATTAATGTAGCATAGAAATTACCAAGAAAAAACTGAAGCTGCTGTAACAAAGGCTATTTGTTATAACTAAATTGTATTGTTCTCCTCTTTCTTTTGTAATTGCCTTTTGTTATTGTTCCTTACTTCAGACATATTTCTCTTTATTCAATTTGTATTCATTGCTCATTCACTATATCCAAGTTCACCCTTCTTCAAATCTATGTTCTTTGTTATTAGGGTGTGGCAGAGGTGTAGCAAAACTCACTGAGTAGGATCTCAAGCCCAGCTATACAAATATAACCACCATACCAATGACCATATAGTGGCAGATACATGTCTATTCCTTAGCCTATTCTATCTCACCAGTGTCACAATGACTTCTCCCATCTTTGTCTTGTATTTATAAACACTTATTTGGATCCTAGCTGAAAGAGGAAGAAAGTCGTCAAAGTCTTTAATATTAAAATAGTTCTGTTTAATGGCAAGACCTAGTTACTACAGATCAGCATCACATATGCCCAATATCCTAAGTAAACCTACCACCAAATAGTTTTAAAACTCTTCTTAAAATATATTTTTGGTTTTATAAGATAACAATAAGTTGAAAATAACTAATTTAATTATGCAAATGACTAGATCCTGCCAGACAGTCACCCTCCCTGCCTGCTGAGATCACGAGCTATAAGTCTTTGCCATAAGTCATAGCCAGTAAGTCTTTGCTGCATATTGCTTACCGGTAACACCCTCGATCAGTGCTAGCGGTCGCTGATCACCGCCAGTGCATGTGCAACACCCTCGCCGATGCAAGGCAGAGCTGTGTTTGCGAATACGTCCCACCATGTAGCTTGCAGCCTGTGTAGGGTCTAGTCAGCCCCACAGCATGTCACTACATCACACTACATAGTCCTTATAGGACACAGGGGAACATTGCAGTGGTAGATCCTGCCTGGTAAGGCAGGAGTTAATTGTTTTATGTGATGTCATATGTGTCAGCCAATCACATGTATTGCATCCTGTCTCTGTGAGCTGAGAGGTAATTGGAGGAGCAACCACCACCTGACCAAGGGGAGATAATAAAACCCCTGGCCAGGAATGTTCTAGAGAAGACTCTTAGAGTAGTTCCAGTCAGACCAGAGAGTCTGAACAAGTTAGACAGAGAGAGAGAGGAAAGGTATCATCCTACCTTCAAGGGTGATACCTGAAGCAATCCAGGACAAGCTGAAGTATCCTTCCAGGACATAGCTACCTCCCAGCCTGCCATTGCTTCCAGGCTGGTGATCTACATCCTGTGGCTCCCTCCAAATACCTCTCCAGTACTCCACCATCTTGTTAAAGGCACGTTGTTGATGTTCCTGTCGGTTCCAATAAAGAACTGTAAGTGTTTCTGTTCAACCTCTGCCTCCGTCTGGTCCCTGCTACTCCGGCTGTCACCATCACGGGCACCCTGTCCACCACACAGAGTCTCATACTCTAGACACCAAAGGGTTGCCCCAGGGAGATCCGCTACAGCAGTCTCTCCCTCATCATTTCTTGCCAACACCACCCTGCTGGAGATCTGCCAGGCTGTAGGACAGCCCTCCGGTTCCCCATACCAAGCACTGTGACACAAGCGTGCTTAGGCCGCAACCGCCAGCCACTCAGGTACTGCGGGCCCAGGCTGTCTCCAGGCCCCAAGAAAAAGGCTAGGCCCCGGTGGGGGATGTTGCACATGGGCGCCGCCAACTTGACGAAGACCCGGGGCTGTCTCGTTTTAACCCATTCAATAAAATGTGGTAATTGCACATTGTAATGTATGAGGATGAATATAAGGGTTAAAGTACCCTAGGGGGTCTGAAAAATAGTAAAAAGAAAAATAAAAAAAAGTTATTAAAAAAATCTAAAAATTCAAATCAAATCCCTTTCCCTAGAAGCCATATAAATATAAATAAACAGTAAAAATCATAAACACATTAGGTATCGCCTAATGAAAACATTATAAAACCTATAAAAATGTGTTATCCCAGTGATCACACCGACCCAAAGAATAAAGTAGATATGTCATTTGCAGCTCACATTGAAAGCTGTAAAATACAAGCCCACAAGAAAACGGTGCAAATGTGTTTATTCACCATTTTCACTGCATTTGGAATTATTTTCCCACTTTCCAGTAAACGACATGGAAAATTAAATACCATCACTATGAAGTTCAATTTGTTACGCAGAAAACAAGCTGTTACAGAGCTGTTTACTTGTAAAAATAAAAAAGTTATAGATTTTTGAAGGTGAGGAGTGAAAAATAGAAATGAAAACACAAAAAAGAGCCAGGTCGTTAAGGGGTTAGATAGTATCTTTAGTCTGCACCTTGCCCATTATCTAGTTCAATAGTTAACACCAACACTCACACATTAAAGAGACTGTTAGGTCAAGATGCTAAAGCAAGAGCAAAAGGACTGCAAGTTTGGGTACTTTTCATCTTGATGAGTTCAAGAGGAAAGAGTTAATATTGAAAAGTATATAATTTTAATGTAGGGTGCTTCTAGGATAATGCAGATGGTGTTTACCAATCTAAGAATGGTAACTGACTGCTAACATATGGATGTTATATGATGCTAGAGGTAGAAATGGTGTATATAGTTTTTCACACCTAATTTTTAATTTTTTAAATTTTTTTGTTGTCATTTTTATCTACTGACATAACTTAGTTGTTAAATATTAACTATAAAATCAAGAGTTGGCTTTGAGTCATTAAAGAATTTATAAATACTGTGAAACATGTGACGTAGTAAAGAAGACAGATATTTGTCAGCAAATATCCATTGTTACAGCATTTTTATTATCCTAAAATATAGAAAATAAGTCTGTAGCTCATTCTTTTTCAATGTTTACCTTGCTAAAAAATGGGTTGTGAATTTATACAGCCCAAAAACTCCAATTCTGAATTCATGAGAAAATTGACTGCACCCACATGGATGTAAAAAAATTTCAAAAACTTTATTATTATTATTCTCAAAAATCGAGAAAGAAGGAGGCTGAACACAAAGACAATTGTTCTCATCTTTGGGAAAGACATAAGCACACCTCAGAGGCAATACAAAAAAATTAAATTCTTGGATCAACTACCCTTCTCCAGTTATATTGTTACACTGGAGAACGACCTGTTTTCTACTGTTGACCGCCATGTGTGAATCTTCCAAGAAAACTTCTTCTTTGAAAGTGCTCCTTTCCATTACCTTTAAAGGGAAGTTCTTAGATTTCCTTTACAAACAGATAACAAATGTGGTATGTGATACCTATGTCATTTTTCGTGCTAAAAGCACCAACATTTCATAATCAATAGCAAATTCACCCCACACGAAGCATTACAAAATTAGCTTGCCTAAAAGGGGTGCTTCACATTGCCTTTGCCATCTTGAATTCTTCAAGATCACGTTGAGAGAAATGTTAAACTTTCAACAAACTTTGCAAACATCAGTAGTCCAGTGTGTGTACATGAGGTTTCACACTGTTCCTGGTCATTATCTGACTCCTAGTCTTCATGTTCTAGCAGTTTTCATAGCTTTCAATGGTCAGTATAACTGCACAAGCCATCTGTCCATACACTCAGACTCCAACTTCTCCACCATGGCCGAGACCAAACAGCCTTCTAAGAACCAAATTGTAAAGCTACAAAAGGCTTGGCCAAAATCCCTGATGCAGTGCATGCAAACATGGTCAAGAACTAAAGTAAATGGCTGACCCTCAAAATTGCAAACAAATACTTATTTCATGCAATAAAATGCTAATTAACCCCTTCCTGCCACAGCCCTTTCTCGTTTTTGCGTTTTCATTTATCCCTTCAAAAATCTATAACTTTTTTTATTTTTCCATGTACAGAGCTGTGTTATGGCATATTTTCTGCATAACAAATTAAACTTCCAAATGGTGGTATTTAATATTCCATGCTGTGTACTGGGAAGGGGGAAAAAAATTCCAAATGCAGTGAAATTGGTAAAAAAACGTATTTGTGCTGTATTCTTGTGGGCTTGGATTTTACGGATTTCACTGTATGCCCCAAATGACATGTCTACTTTATTTTTTGGGTTGGTACCATTAGGAGGATACCAAATTTGTATAGGTTTTATAGGTTTTATAATGTTTTCATACATTTACAAAAAAGAAAACCTCCTGTACAAAAACATTTTTTGAGATCTTGCCGTCTTCTGGTGCTAATAACTTTTTTATACTATGGTGTACAGAGCTTTGGGAGGTGTCCTTTACGGCCTTTGATACGTTTACAATTATATAATTTTTAGGACTGTACGACCTTTTGATCACTTTTTATAGAATTATTTATGGCAAAAATGTGTCATTTTCGACTTTGGGCACAATTTTCCGTTACGGGGTTAAACGCAGTGAAAAACCCTTATTATATTTTGATAGATCGGGCATTTTCGGACGTGTTGATACCTAATGTGTTTATGATTTTTACGGTTTATTTATATTTATATCAGTTCTAGGGAAAAGGGGGTGATTTGAGTTTTTAGGGTATTTTTATTATAATTTTTTTAACTTTTTTTTATTTTTACTATTTTTCAGACTCCCTAGGGTACTTTAACCCTAGGTTGTCTGTATGATCCTATCATATACAGCCATACCACAGTATGGCAGTATATGGGGATTTTACTCCTCATTCATTACAGGCCGCGAAGCAGCAGCAGGAGAAGAGGATTTGCCGATGAACAACTTCTGCAGATTCTCCATTATATAGGCCGACAAAGCCACAGTCTCGGGCATGGAAAGTGGGTATACCCAACAACGTGGAGGAAATGTGCCCAGTAGCAGCTCTATAGAACAGTCGTAGGGACGGTACAGAGTCTCTGCTTGTTTCTCTGAGAAGACGTCAGCAAGGTCCATATGAACAGCAAGAAGACCCACCAACGGCTTGGAAGACTCAGAAGAAGACCTGGTGGACACTGGTCAGAGAGCCTTGAGGCAGTAAGACTGACATTCATGACCCCAGCGAAGAATGTTCCCAGTCTGCCAGTTGAAGACAGGTGTTTGTTGCTGCAACCACAAGTTTTAATAGAACGGAAGATGTGGAGCGGGGAAGCACATAGAAAAACAGTCTCTCTTTATGCAAGGCACCAACTTGCAGGCATAGTAGTTCGGTGCGATACTGGACTGGGTCACAGAAAATCAGGCTATTGATGGACGAGATGACCAAGGGCTTCTCCAGATGAACCACAGGGAAATGATGCCGCATCCACGAAATTCCCTGCAGAACCGGAGTCCAGGAAGGCCAAGACTGGAACAGGATCACTGGTTCCAAAGCTGAGTTGAACTTGAAGATTCAGGTGTGGAGAAGCTTTACTCTCGCATATGGATGCTCCTCTTAGGAACCCTAGGTGTGGGTGACTTCCTGGATGCTGCGGACCCACTGGACACGACAGGGGAAAGTGTTCCGGGCTGGCACAGTAGATTCAGATGGAGCACTCTTGGGGTGTTAGCCAGGTTTTACCCACCTGCATGGGCTTTTCAGGGTAGACCGCAGGTCCCGTGCAGCATCTTTTATCTGGCTAGACAGTCCCTTTTTAAAGGTGGCGACCAGGAAAGTTCAGAAGCCAGAAAACAGAATTGCACTGCATAGTTACCCACGGAGGAGTCCCCTTGGCACAAGTTCAGGAGGGCAGTCTCAGCAGAAGACTCCCGGGCTGGTTCCACGAAGTCCGTAGTTCACCGAAGAAAGCAGTGATGTCTGCTGTAACTGGATCTCCCTTGTCCCAGAGGGGAGTGGCCCATGTCAGAGCTTTCCTGGAGAGAAGACTGATCATGAAAGCCACTTTCGACCGTTCAGTTACGAATTGTGTTGGAATTAGTTCAATATGCAAGGAGCACTGGGTAACAAAGCCTCTGCACAACTTCGCATGCCCATCATATTTGGAAGGCATAGAGAGCCTCAGCCTAGGTTCTGTGGCTGGTGGACAAACCGGGCTAGCAGATGGAACCGCAGGAACTTGATGTGGCTGCTGGGAGGACACTAGCTGCTGTAGAATGGAGGTGGCTTTTCCTAGCTGCTGACCTTGTACAGCAATATGCTGGGATTGCCGAGCCGCGATGGCGGGGAGATCAGCCAGTTCTGGTAGCAGATCCATGGCCGGATCTTACTGTCAGGCAGTGGATCGTCTGTACCACCGCAAGCGATGGCGTAAGCCGACACTTGGTTGCAGAATCTAATTGGCACCTGGATTTCACTACGAGCGCCGGCATGTGCATGCCCTAGGTGGCGGGGATGCGCACTCCACGCGGCCAGATCCGAAACAGGAGCGTGGAGAGGTAAGGAAGTACGGGGGAAGCTGAGGGCTGCAGAGTAGCCTGGGACCGGAGCGAGGCACGGGTGTATCCATGACCCGAGATGTGAGTCGCGGGGACACCCATGACATTATGATGTGTATATACAATATATTAATGTATTTGATGTGTACAGTATATACTGAATGTGAGTATGCATATATAAGATGTGTATACTGTACACTGAATGAATGTTTAAATATACATATGTATGTAGGAGCATATATGTGTGTGAGCGTAGATCTGTAGGAGCTATAGTTCATTGAGGGAACCATGAGTACCAACCATGTATTGTGACAAACTGAAGCAGATCATGATCCTCCTGTGGATACTGATGATTCTCATTTTTCTGTTTAGACAATTAGTCTGTGTGTTCAGTAATTTTTAGGAAGCACAAAATTTACACTGTTATACAAGCTGTACACTGACTACTTAACATTGCATTAAAGTATCATGTTTTTAGTGTTGTTTCATGAAAGCTATAATAAAATATTTCCAAAAATGTGAGGGGTGTATTCACTTTTCTGAGATACTGCAAATATATTTATTTATTGATTGATTTTGTTTAGGGGGTTAGCGTAATACCCACTGAGTAGGCTAATTTTAACTGCTATACACATGGTATCACTTTTTCGCCCAAGTTTTAATTCCATGGGGAAGATTTATCAGAAGAGTCTGAGAGCAGAACTGATCTAGTTGCCCTTGGCAACCAATCAGAGCTCAGCTTTCATTTTCCCCAGCTGTTTATAAAATGAAAGCTGAGGCCCAATTGGTTGTCATGGGCAACTACAACAGTTCTGCTCTCAGACACTTCTGATAAATCTCCCCCATGTCTTTATTTATTATTCTATTTTAAATGAGAATCATGTTTTATAATTATACATTCGCACATTCATGTTTTGGAGACATTGGGACACATGTATCAAACTTTTGGCTTTCTTTTTTCTTTAGTTTTTGAGACTTTTCATTGTGCTCATTTGCGACTTTTTTGTGCCTAAATCAGTCTTGTTTCAAAGTTTGCCATTGTCTAGTTTTCTACAGTTTCCCATGAGTTATCACCTGCATACAGATTTGAATTGCGACTTGAATGTTGCAAAAAGGTCGCAAATTTTGGTGCAAATCTACCACTGCCCCTTACCAGGCATAGAAATCAGCTTGGAACTGATTGCGACCTTTGGAGACTGTTTGCAATTTTTGTTTTAAAAAGTCACATGTTCACCAAAGACCAATTGCCATATGCATCAATAAGGTAAAACTAGTAAAATACATCTGATCAGCAGAAAAGCTAATAAAAGTCCCCAAAACAGACGGGCAAAACCAGACTTACGATACTTGCCCCATTATTTTAAATTAATAATATATCACATATTGTTTACAATATGTTATTATGAATTATTTATCAGATATTGTGTGCATATTCTTGCATTTATTGTTGAATGTATACATATATATAGAGGGGTTGTCCCAATGGGGTCATGTGATCCTCACCCTACATATATATATATATATATATATATATATATATATATACACACACTCACTGGCCACTTTATTAGGTACACCATGCTAGTAACAGGTTGGACCCCCTTTTGCCTTCAGAACTGTCTCAATTCTTCGTGGCATAGATTCAACAAGGTGCTGGAAGCATTCCTCAGAGATTGTGGTCTATATTGACATGATGGCATCACACAGTTGCCGCAGATTTGTCTGCTGCACATCCATGATGCGAATCTCCCGTTCCACCACATCCCAAAGATGCTCTATTGGATTGAGATCTGGTGACTGTGGAGGCCATTTGAGTACAGTGACCTCATTGTCATGTTCAAACAACCAGATGATTCCAGCTTTATGACATGGCGCATTATCCTGCTGAAAGTAGCCATCAGATGTTGGGTACATTGTGGTCATAAAGGGATGGACATGGTCAGCAACAATACTCAGGTAGGCTGTGGCGTTGCAACGATGCTCAATTGGTACCAAGGGGCCCAAAGAGTGCCAAGAAAATATTCCCCACACCATGACACCACCACCACCAGCCTGAACCTTTGATACAAGGCAGGATGGATCCATGCTTTCATGTTGTTGACGCCAAATTCTGACCCTACCATCCGAATGTCGCAGCAGAAATCGAGACTCATCAGACCAGGCAACGTTTTTCCAATCTTCTACTGTCCAATTTCGATGAGCTTGTGCAAATTGAAGCCTCAGTTTCCTGTTCTTAGCTGAAAGGAGTGGCACCCGGTGTGGTATTCTGCTGCTATAGCCCATCTGCCTCAAAGTTCGACGTACTGTGTGTTCAGAGATGCTCTTCTGCCTACCTTGGTTGTAACGGGTGGCGATTTGAGTCACTGTTGCCTTTCTATCAGCTCGAACCAGTCTGCCCATTCTCCTCTGACCTCTGGCATCAACAAGGCATTTCCGCCCACAGAACTGCCACTCACTGGATGTTTTTTCTTTTTCGGACCATTCTCTGTAAACCCTAGAGAATGGTTGTGCGTGAAAATCCCAGTAGATCAGCAGTTTCTGAAATACTCAGACCAGCCCTTCTGGCACCAACAACCATGCCACGTTCAAAGGCCTCAAATCATCTTTCTTCCCCATATTGATGCTCGGTTTGAACTGCAGGAGATTGTCTTGACCATGTCTACATGCCTAAATGCACTGAGTTGCCGCCATGTGATTGGCTGATTAGAAATTAAGTGTTAACAAGCAGTTGGACAGGTGTACCTAATATATATATATATATATATATATATATATATATATATATATATATATATATATAGGTAGTCCCCGGGTTACATACAAGATAGGTTATTTAGGTTTGTTCTTAAGTTGAATTTGTATGTAAGTCGGAAACGTATACTTTATTATTGTAACCCCAGTCAAAAATGTTTTGGTCTCTGTGACAATTGGATTTTAAAAATGCTGGATTGTCATAAGAACCATGATTAACAATAAATCTTAATTACAGGCACCGTTGATAACTGTTAAAGCTGTTTATTGTAGCCTAGGACTAAAGTACAGTAAATTACCAAAATTCAGAGGTCTGTAACTAGGGGTCATATGTAAGTCAGGTGTTCTTAAGTAGGGGACCGCCTATATATGTATATATATATATATCCCACTCAAAGGAAATCTATCATCAAAATCAAGCATTACAAACGAGGCGCACTTATTCATAGATCCAGGCACTGTGACTATGGTAATCTTATATTTGTTATCAATGATGTTGTTCCTTCTAAACTCAAGTCTTAAAATTATGCTAATGAGACAGAAGAACTAGGGGAAGGCTTTGCCAGAGCCCCACCATGCTGTAGTTTTACAGGCTGTTACACTGAGTATGTGCATGTCTCCCCCTACACCCTTCTGCCTCAGCACTTCCCCCCTTCATCTTTCTGCCTACTGTAATCTCACATAGTGGATGGGGTAAGTGCTCCTGGACTGTGTAAAAGCCTTGGAAACCATAGCACAAAGGTGCTCTATTAATGCTACCCCATAGCACGTCATGCTCATTAGCATAATTTGTATGTGTATTTTTCACATTCCAAAGACATAGGGAGACTTTTATTAACTTGGTGTAGAAAAAGTCACAAATCCCAATTTCTGTCATGAAAGCTTACTAAAATAGACTCTTGTCCCATACTGGAGTCAATTGTAGCAAACGGTGTTCAGAATATATGACAACATGTATGGGTCTATTAAGACGGGTGTCAAAGACATGGGTAATGATATATGCCCACCTGTGAATGATTAAAAATTAGCAGACTGCTACAGAATATGTTGGCGTTATAAGAAAGAAATATAGAAATAAGATTGGTGAAAGTTTATGTCTTAAGAATAACAATAGAAATAATATATATTTCTTCCAGTTGAGTTTGTGAGCAGATTGCCTTGATAAGAGGCAGTCTAATAACAAATTGTATATTGATAGAAAATCTAAATGAAGACATGGATCAGTATTTTCATACATTCTGGAACCAGCCTGCAGTTACACTGCTTCTTTGACTAATGTGACTTTCGACTTTTTCTAATGTCAGAGAACTGTCACAGTGAATTGGTTTGATTGCAGTAGCTCTGTCTAGGGCTTCCAGTCAGATAGGAAAGGTCTCGGTCCCCCTCCTTTCTGTTCCTCAGCAGAGAATTTAGTGGCTACCTTATGGATTTGCTGCTTGCCTGGTGCTGGGAGGAGCTGCCAGTTGCTGCACGACACTGTGCAATATGTCTCCTGTTCTTGCTTTCCTGTGCTCTTTGTGTCAGACTACATATTTGCTCTAGAGAATTTTCGACATAAAGAGAAAAAACATTGATTTGGGCAGTTTGATTCAAGAACCACAGACAAGTGTTTATACTGCAAGTGCATCAAAGGGGTAGTTTCTAGCAACACCATATACTCATCCTTTCATGCTGCTTTATTATCTCAGCCAATGCTCCCCTAAGATACTCATCAAGATATCACTTAGCTTATGTAAAACTAAGGGCAATAAGACAGCAGGGGACGAGGCTTTATGATATTGACAAGAAAGATACTGGTAGTTGAGAATGCAGAATATAATATCAAGCCTCATTACTAATATACACACTGTAGTATTAATATACATATTAAAATCTCATCATAAATTGTTGGCTGGAATGCCAAATACTACTTTTATACAATTACATAAGAATACCTTTAATGTTTTTTTATTTTCCTACAGTACAACATAGACTAACACTTAATATCCCCTTTATTATATCCAGTATATCTATTATGTTAATTCTTTAATATGGGAATATTCCTGTGAAGTATTAAAGAATGAATTTAATGAGCATTCAGCATCAGCTACAGTGTGTAGTAATGTGTAGTAATTTCAAAGGGTAAAAGTAATTTCATACACTTGCGGGAAGTACCAGCCTCGTTTTTAAAATCTAAAAAGATTTTAAATTAAATATAAGACCCTAATCGAGTGACCTATATTGTACTTATCTCAGTTTCTCTGTTGCCGAAGGCAGATGCGAGTCATGTGACCCTCCGGCAGCAGGACTCGGGACTTCCTGTGACGACCTGTGTCATGCTGGCTTCCATTGGATGGAGGGGGATTTGCAGTTATTTCTGTATGTATGCCCCCTCTCTCTTAACCACTCTCATATTAGTGGTTAGAAGGGTCTGCAGATTTTTTTGCCATGCCTCTCCAACCGGGGCGGATTCTAGCATATTTGCTTCCTGAGGCGAATATTAAAATGTTGCCCCCCTACTCCTTTTCCATTGCTTACTCCCTGTTCAGTGAATGCTGAAAACTTTACTAACAATTAACATCCTCACAGGCAGAGTAACTGACGCTCTGTGACTGACTACAGGTTCTGAGAGTCATTAGTAGCATCTAGTACCTTATAGATGACAATCTCTTCCATCAGTAGGACTTTATTCTGGGTTCTTCCATCCATGACATATCAATGCTGAATTCATGGCCAGATATCTTTAGCTCTGTGCAGCACATCTCCACCCGGCATCCATAAAAATACCACAGTCACTTACAGTATAAAGTCTCCTGGATAACAACAACACTGTGCTCCTAAATAATATATACAAATCACAACACAACTGACCACACTTTCCATATAAAACCATCCCTTCATTATATATATACATATCCCATATATATATATATATATATATATATATATATATATTCAGTAGAATATATTCATATTCTACTGGAATTATAGCACAGCACACCACTCAATATACAACACCCCTAATATATTAATACAGACCCTCCACTGCTTCCAGTGGGTCACGTGACCTGAGTCTCCTGATGACAATAGAGAAATTTTCCCTTGACTCTGTTAGGTCAACCACTTTAAATGAGTAAATAAACACATCCAAGAGCACACTAGGAACACAACCAGGAACACCACTGGTCCAGTCGCGATCCAGTGGCGGGTTCTCCGATGCTGATTCAAGTCCGGCTGGGATTCACTAAGGTCCGTGCGCCGATATCCACTAGGTGTCGCTGCTGCGCCAAGTTCCGCTGGAGTTCACCTTCTATTTCTTGGTGCAGGTAAGTCCATGTCAAGCAACACTTTTTTTTTAAATACTGCGGTTTTTCCGAATCCATCGGGTTTTCCGTTGGCCACGCCCCCCGATTTCCATCGCATGCAACCCGGCGCATCCAATCGTTGGGGGCCAAAATCCCGGGGCAATTCATGGAAAAACTGCGAAAATACGGGAAATCCGACGAAAATGCGCAAATTGGAACCTTAGTAAATGGCCCCCCAATGTGTCTGAAAATGCCAGATCTATCAAAATTTTTAACAATTAACATATTTAATAAATTTGCCTTGAACTAATGCTTTGAACGTGACTTCTAAAAAAATTTAAAAAAAAAAACAGAAAAGAATAATAAAGTTGGGTAGGCAAATAAATACTAGTATCTTTTAATAAATTTCTCAAGTCTATAGTCCTGGGCCTTTGACACCAATTATAATTATAAGGTGCTAGAGTGTCATAACAAATTAAATGTAGCATATGTTATAATGGGCAATCTTAAATGTACACTGGGGAAGTTTTATTAAAAGTGCTGAAAAGTAAGACAGTCCACAGTTAGAATAGACAGTCTTAATGTAAGATCAGTGCCAAAGTCTTCCTCTATCTGAAGAGTGAGGATTAGATGGCGTTAATCTTCCTGTGTGTTTTGCGTGAACTGTGGCTTGGGTTGCTGCCGTGTTCTGAGTGATTTAGCCACACCCAGCTCTTTGCAGCCCAACCCTGTCCAGAAAGGTTTATTATATTGATGGATCTACCTGTATTGGTGGATCTATTCAGCTTCTGGAGTCTAGAAACTCCTTAATACACCTTCCAAGTTCCATTAACCTTTGCTAGCTGGTTTGCTGCTTTTCCCTTTTGCTGCGTGTTAGTGCCTGGTTACTCTATGTATCTGACCTCTGCTATGTTTACTCTCCTCACCTCTCTCTAGTGAGTTGAATCTGTACCTTCACCGCAATCTTGGTTTTGACCATCTTGTTTGTCTTTATCTGTTGTCTGTCCTTCCTGGTGTGTCCCCACTTTCCCTGAATCTGCTTTGTCATTGCCTTGACAAATTTCCGTGTCCTAGTTTTAACACTGCTCTGTCTCTTACTTCTTGGTACCTGTCTGAAAGATTAAGTAAGTTTTCCCTGTCATTTTGCAGGGTTTCTCAAGGTCATTTAGTTAGGTGCGTTACAGAAGGTTCACCTTTATCAGGGTGGCTTATCTGCTTCAGAAGGTTTGGTAGCCTGCAGGGACAATTCGCAGGTTGAATTTCCCACAGCTTACCCAGTCTGACAGCTTTTTCCAAGCCTGGTTGTGGTTGTGCTGTTTGCTGGACAGGTATCTGACAGAAGAACCAACCCTATAACTAAGATTACATCAGATTTTAATGGTCCTGTCAAACCACATGGTGGGCCAGCAAGTGTAGAGTCTGATCTACAGAGCTGCATGGAGGGCCTATCAGGCTTTACATCTGAGTTAACCAGCCAAGTTCATGCTAGTTTAACCAACCAAGTCCAATGCCAGGTCAAAGCTGCTACTCAGCAGAAGGTATGTTACTCCTGGATTGTTTCATGGGTGCCCAAGAGAAATTTTAAACTTTTCAGGAGCCGTGTCTGCTGTATTTCTGAATAAATCTTTTGTCTCTCCATCTTACAGGCTCAGATGGTAGACGTAGTTATGTCTCTGTTACAGGGAGACCCCAAGGCCTGGTCCCTGAAACTTCTTCCGGGAGTGGTCATCACTGGACAGATTTTTCCATTACTTGGGATCCATTTATGCTGTGCCAGACCATGTTGCACTTGCAGAATATCAACTCCTATCCATTCAACAGCGCTCTGCTGAGGAGTTTTGTATGGAGTAAGCATTTTGCTACACATAGCTGTTGTGAACCCTCTTTAAAGGCTATTTTTAAAAGGGGACTTTCAGATTTACTTAGGAATATCTGGGTCAGTCAGCCTGTTTCCAGTTATTTAGAACTAACTATGGCTCTAGCAGTCCTTATTGACCACAGACTCAGAGATAGATGCAAGGGTAGAACTCCAATCCATCTTCTGTGTTACTCCTTTCTCACCCTAAAAAATCTGTCAATCCTTCTACCGTTCCTCAACCTATGGAACTGGGAACCATGGACATTAAAGCTAGGAAGTAACTTTGTTTGTAAAATTTGTTGTGTCTCAACTATGGAAAGTCATTTTCTGCAGAACTGCCACTACAGGCCTAGGCCATCACAACAAAATCTACACTGCCTTGGTGGTAGTCGAGGAGGCCACTTAGGCACCTAGGTACCCAGGTGTTTGATTCTATGGTTCTATTGCCAATTACCTTAAATGCTAAAAATAGCTCAGTGTCTGGACAGGCCCTGATAGATTATCGGTCAGTCACCATTTTTTTTTATTTTGCATTTGTACGGATCCTCCATACCTTGTTACCGGAACGCTTTCTTCCCCTTTAAGAAGGGGTATTTCAAGACTCCATGCAAGTTGACTCAATTCACAATGAGCAGATGGATTTTTTGTTTTGTATAATTTCTTTTCTGATGTTATTTTGAGTCTACCATAGTTAGCATTGCCTACCTGTCTTTAATTGGGGTTCTGGGGAGTTACGTGAATAGGGGCATATGTGTCCCATAAGGTATGGGAAAATGAGTTGCTTGAGTATATTTCTGATTGTGCCTATGTTTTTGGTAAAGAGTCTGTAGAGTCATTACCTTCGCATAGGCTTTGAACTGCGAGGTTGATATTTATCCAAGGTCTAAGATCCTCAAGAAACAGATTTTCAGTTTATCTCATCGAATGTATGAGGCTATGTGAGATAATACTCAGGCCAATGCCCCTGAAATGAGAATGCCCCTGAAAAACTTTGCACCTCCTATTAGTTAGCTTAGTTTACACCAGAAAAATTACACGATACAAAGTTTCATTTGCATAATGTTTTCATTTTCCTGGGAACCACATCCTTTTGCTGTCCTAGTCATGAAAGTAACTAGTTCTTTTTTAGTTCAATCCCCCTCGGGTACACTGTATTGTAGTGTATTGTGAATATACTGCTTCTGTATTACAGTCAGTCTGGCATTTATTGAAATTTAACATGGCAGTACCTCCAAGCAGAGCTGTGATCTATGCCAGCACTGAGAGTGGCAGTTACCAGCAGGTGTTAGCTGTATGGAGCCCTCTTCATACAGCTCTTACTGCTAAACTACATATATAATTGTACAGCAGTAAGGAAGCGGTTAAAGTGGTATTACCACTGTATGTGGTAGGATATTCCGATCAGCAAGTCAGGAGTTACTTAAAGCGTAACAGTAAAGTTACTGACAAGAAATAGTGTTAGCACACACAGCTGCAGAGAGATTTCCAACAATACCTGTATCATGCTTCTGGTTTCTTACTAGCCTGAGACATATCTGGTATATCTAAAATTATTTCTTATTAAATTAGATTCAGCTATTCCTGATGTGGGTGGGCACTTCCTATTTGTGACATCAGCTCAGGGCAGTGAAGCCTAAACAGGGCAGCATGTTTGTAATTGGCCAATCTGAAGCATGCGATGAGTCACATGCTTGTGACATCACTGAAGGTCTTTTACCAGAACACTAAGGACTTGCAAATGATGCAGCACAGCATGTTTGTAATTGGCTGACATGAAGCATGTGATGAGTCATGTGCTTGTGACATCACTGAAGGCCCTACAGCCCCTCCTAACAAGTCTTCTGTCGTCTTTAGCTGTTCTATACTGTTTCCCATGGTTACCAGAAAGAAAGGCAATTGGAGTTTATCCCGAGGGGCAAAATAAAAGCTCTTTAAACATAGTAGAAGTGAATGTGAACAGCAGTGGATTAACCTGTGGGCGATTTGGCCAACTGTGTGTTGGGGATCCCAGAGGGCCCATGACCACCTAAATCAGATATCAGAAATACAGGTTTGTACCACTAATACATGAGTCATTAGCATCAGCGGCTGCAGAGATAGCTCTATGTGCGCCCTCTTTATGACACAAGCAGAACTGCTTGTGTCCCCTGCAACTGCAAGAGTCTACATAGAAGACATGTGAAATTAAGCATTTGTGAGATTACTGCTATGTAAGTCACATTTATTAATTCATAATTGGCTACAACCTGGGGTGGGGTTATTGAAGAAGGATTCTATATTCAGTGCTATCAATTCATGAGGAGTATAACTAAGGCCTCATTCACACGACCGTTTGGGGGATTGTGATTCAATTTGCGGCCAGATCACAGTGTGCATAGTACCCGATCACAGTGCAGTGAGCACACAGGGGGGAATTTCACGATATGACTAAGGTTCTGCCAGTTTCTAGCTGGAAACACAGATTTATCACTGTGATGATAAATTCTGGTTTAGTATAAGACTTTGATTCCTTTTTCCCACTAGTTTTAGTTGGTCTAAACTGGGTGTCAGTGTTTTTAGCATACTGACAATTTTCCGCAGACCACGTCATTTTCTTGTGAGGCCATACCCCTTTAGTCGAACAAGCTATAAAAGTGTCAAAAAGGGTATTTTAGAGATTTTTTGCAGCAAATCCAACAGAAATCTGGTGCAAGCGTGTTAATAAAGTTCCCCCACAGTGTCTCACTGCACCGTCAACGAGCCAGGCAGCAGCTCGGCTTTCAATCACGAGAAGAGCGGTGAGGAGTGCTCGCTTTTCCTACCGTCTCCATCCAGCCTCATGCTTCTCCCGGCCTGAGTGAGCACATAGCCATATGAACTAGGCCTTCATTTTTTAGGGGAGTTCTGCATAAAACTTACTTCATTATATATAGGGTTGCTGCACAAAACTTAATTGTGAAAACTGTATATTTGAGTATAAGCTGAGTTTTTCAGCACAAAAAATATGCTGAAAAAGCCTAAATTGGACTCACCTATCCACGACCCCCGCAGATCCTATTCTTCCTTTCGATGCTTCGGCTCCATGTCCCTGCATGCTGCGTCGCACACACCACGATGTCAGCCTCTTTCCCACATCATAGTGTGCACCGGTGGCCCGAGCCGGAGCATCGCAAGGAAGAAGAGGACCTGCAGGAGGTGTTGGAAAGGTGAGCAGAGTTTGGTTTTTTTTTTAGACTGGGTATTACTCAGGCAGGGGCTGCTGGCTATTCCCTGGGGGCCGGGGATGCTGGCTATATACTGAAGGCATGGCCTGACTGGTTATATACTATGGGGCATTGGCTGGCAGGCCGTACACTGGGGGCATTGACTGGTTGGCGTTATACTGGGGCATTGGATGCCTGGCTGCATAGTGGGGGCATGAGCAGACTAGCTATATACTGCAAGCAAGGGCTGGCTATATACTAGGTGGCATGGGCTGGATGGCTATATACTGGGAGAAGAGGCTTGCTGGCTATATACTGGCTTTATACTAGGGGGCATGTGCTGGTTGGATGTATAATAAGGGGAAAGGGCTGGCTGGATATATAATAAGGGGAAAGGGCTGTATGGCTATATACTAGGGGGAAAGGGTTTTCTGGCTGTATACTAGGGGGCATGGGATGGTTGGCTATTTACTAGGGGGCATGGGCTGGCTGTATACTAGGGGGTGGGCTGACTACATAATAGAGACCATGGTCTGGCTGGCTGTATACTAGGGGGCATGGTCTGGCTGGCTGTATACTAGGGGACATGGGCTGGTTGTCTATACCCTTAGGGGCATGTGCTGGCTGGCAATATACTAGGTGGCATGGGCTGGCTATATGCTGGGGGTCAAAGGGCTGGCTATACTGTGGGAAGGGGGCTGGCTACCTTTGTACAGTCATGGCCATAAGTTTTGAGAATGACGCAAATATAATATTTTCACATCCCCTCTGGTTTTTATGTGTGTTTGTCAGATGTTTTTATCACATACAGAAATACAAAAGTAATCATATTATGAGTAATAAAATCTTTTATTGACATTTAGAATGAGTTAATGCAGCAAGTCAATATTTGCAGTGTTGACCCTTCTTCTTCAGGACCTCTGCAATTCTCCCTGGTAGCTCTCAATCAACTTCTGGACCAAATCCTGACTGATAGCCGTCCATTCTTGCACAATCAATGCTTGCATTTTGGCACAATTTGTTGGGTTTTGTTTGTCCCCCATCTTTTGATGATTGACCACAAGTTCTCAATGGGATTAAGATCTGGGGAGTTTCCAGGCCATGGACCCAAAATCTCTATGTTTTGTTCCCTGAGCCATTTAGTTATCACCTTTGCTTTATGGCAAGTTGCTCCATCATGCTGGAAAAGGCATTGTTCACCAAGCTGCTCTTGGATGGTTGGGAGAAGTTGCTCTTGGAGGACATTCTGGTACCATTCTTTATTCATGGATGTGTTTTTAGGCAAGACTGTGAGAGAGCCAATTCCCTTGGCTGAGAAGCAACCCCACACACGAATGGTTGCAGGATACTTTACAGTTGGCATCGCTCACCTTGTCTTCTCCGAACATGCTGTTTTCTAGATGTTCCAAACAATCGGAAAGGAGATTCATCAGAGAAAATGACTTTACCCCAGTCCTCAGCAGACCACTCCCTGTACCTTTTGCAGAATATCAGTCTGTCCCTGATGTTTTTTTCTGGAGAGAACTGGCTTCTTTGCTGCCCTCCTTGACACCAGGCCTTGCTCCAAGAGTTTCTGCCTCACAGTGCGTGCACCTGCCTGCTGCCATTCCTGAGCAAGCTCTGCACTGCTGGTAGCTTGATCCCGAAGCTGAAACACTTTTAAGAGACAGTACTGGTGCTTGCTGGTCCTTCTTGGGCGGCCTGGAGCCTTTTTGGCAACAATGCAACCTCTCTCCTTGAATTCCTTGATGATGCGATAGATTGTTGACTGAGGTGCAATCTTTCTAGCTCCGATACTCTTCCCTGTTAGGCCTGTTTTGTGCAGTGCAATGATGACTACACCTGTTGCTTCAGAGATGGAACCATGGAAGAGAAACAATGATGCCAAGCACCAGCCTCCTTTTAATCACACCAGCCTCCAGTGGTGTGATTCTTACTTACTCATGACAGATTGATCTCCAGCCCTGTCCTCATCATCATCCACACCTGTGTTAATGGAGCAATCACTGATACCATGTTAGCTGCTCCTTTTAAGGCAGGCCTGCAATGCAGTTGAAATGTGTTTGGGGGGAAAAAGTTCATTTTCTAGGCAAATATTGACTTTGCAATTAATTGCTGTTAAGCTGATCACTCTTTATAACATTCTGGAGTATATGCAAATTGCCATTATATAACCTGATGCAGTAGACTTTGTAAAAATTAACATTTGTATCATTCTCAAAACTTATGGCCATGACTGTACTAGTGTGCATGGGCTGGAATGCTATATACTGGGAGTACGCGCTGGCTATATACTGGAGGCATGGCGGACTGGCTAGCTTTATACTGGGTGGATGCTGTGACTAATGCATCTCCCACCCTAGGCTTATACTCAAGTCAATAGGTTTTTATAGTTTTTTGTGTTAAAATTAGGTACCTTGGCTTATAAACGGGTCAGCTTATACTCGAGTATATACGGTAAACGTCAATTGTAAGTGTACAGTGAATAAATTGTTAAGTGGTCGCTTTATATAAGCTAGGGGCTATGTAATTCAAGAAGTTGGTTATATTCATATATAAATTATACTGTATATATTATTAATTAAGTGTTTAAAGAAGATGTTTTTTTACAGGATCATATGTTATAAAATAAGTCATATTAATATTATAATTAAGGTATTGTTTAGATTATAATATTTTAAAGGTGTAACATTGTGGTCTGTTATGATGTGATGTGAGAGTTATTATGTTTAGGATCACAGTATGGTACATCGCTGTAATTCAGGTGACACTATGTGCTATTTTCAGCTTCACAGTATGGGGATGTGTTGTACAGAGTTGAGGACATTCAAGGGAAAATTATACTACAAAAAGTCATGGCCAGGAAAAGTTACCATGACATTTTGGACTCGATGTAACATATAGTCACCTGTTTGTTGCTAGGGGTGTCTTTAACCCCTTTTCACATCAATGAATTAGAGAAATGGTTTAATTACAACCTATTCAATTGTTTCTGCTACCACATACCAGTGCTTCCAGATGAAATTGGGATGAGGGGATCCTGTTATTGAGATAGGATTTATCTGTTTTAATTCTGATGACCTATTCCAAGAAGACAGCTTTTTCCACTGTATATTGGCCATGCAGGGTAACACAGTTGTAGAGCTGGTAAATGCCTGAAAAGTGGACAGTAATTTCTGCTACTGGCAACTTACTTTGTATACAGTAGCTTCTAGATTAGGTTGCTGCATGGAAAATCTTACTTGTGGGAGGGCACTAGCAGAGGTATCTCTCCTGCTCATTCTCAAAATCAAATACACAGATGCGAATGACTGCTGCATTGCTGAAGTTGTAAAAGATTGTGTGTGGGGGGGCAGCCCAAATGCACATATCCCAAATGCACATATCCCAAATTCTAAGTAGTAGGCAATACCCTACTTACACTCTTCAACATGTATTCACCTAAAATGTAAAAAAAGTGTTTACTATATAAACCGACATGAGAAAATCAATTGCCCTTACTGCAGGTGTCAAATACTCTAAATGTAGTAGTTCTCCTTCCTTCTCTTCTCCGGTAGGCCCACCATGTCTCTTCTCCCAGTCCCACATCATCTCTATGGAGTTTGCCACATAGACATCTTATACTCTTCAGTTCATTTGGGGGAGCTAAAACCGCAACCAATGCCATTGAAATCAATGTGGACCCATACTTTGTAAACCAAACATGGCTGTAAAATAGGTATAGTAAATGGTAGATGGATGCAAAATGGGAGTAATAACTTGACAATAGCACTGCAAAAATGGTGTAGGAAAATAGTAACATATCATAAAAATTTTTTATTAAAAAGTGAAAACCAAATAAAATGTTGTTATTGTCAAAACCGTAGAAGATGCTATGGGTATCTAGACACAGTTTATCTTACTGTGCTATAAGACACCATGGGGCTCATTTACTAAGGGTCCTGCGGCCGCACTTTGGTCGAATAGTCCGATGATTTCTGAATCGCGCCGCATTTAGCAGAGGATTTTGGCGCATTGGCGCCAGCTTTCATGCAACACAAATCGGGATTCAGACTAAGCGCAGGATTTAACTTTGAAATTGTGTCGCAAGCCAAGCACTTACATGCACCGGGAAGAAGAAGGTGAACTCGGGTGGACCTGAGCGGGGAAGCGAACCCATGCAGGATATCGGGCGCACGATCTACATAAATCGCGGCAGAGTTCATCCTTGTCGGACAGTCCGGATTGGGGATCATACAAGGACCGGGTAAGTAAATGTGCCCCCATGGGTATTTAGACACAGTTATTCTCTCTGTGGGGGACATGAAACATAATTTTTTCTTTCTTTGGTGAATTTTTGAGACTTTTGGAAGGTCTTTTTTGCGCCTTATGTATGATCACGTCTTTTTATTTGTGATACATGTTCAGTTTTTCCTATCCTGGCAGGCACAAATTTTGGCTTCTTTTTGAGACTTTTTGTTGCAAATGTCTCAAATCCACATGGACACAAGCCACGTGAGGAAGTAATATGCAGGAGTGGACACTACTGTTAATTTGGGATTTGAGGCGGTGTCCTGCATTTTTGAGCACTGTAGTCACACCCCAGCGGTCACACATGATATTACAGGTGAGGCCAGACGCAACGTCTTGATTGCGCTTTGAAACACATTACAACAGCTGAGGAGAGGTGATTTGCCTAATTACATTATTGTTAACATTTGTGTTTACAAAGCACAACGTAAATGCTATGTTAATGTATGCGTTAACGTCACTTTTACATTGCGTTTTGTAAACCCAAATGTTAACAGTAATGTAATTAGGCAAATCAAATCTCCTCAGCTGTTGAAATGGGTTTCAAAACGCAATCAAAACGCACCCTTATAAGTAGTCGCCCGAATCGCCCACCAGCTAAATAAATCGCACCTGTCTCTTTAAGACACAGGCGCAATTTATATGTGGATCGATGTAGCTCATTTCTGGCTGCTGGCATCGCTCCGTTCTAAGTAGTGACACAGGCGTCTTGCCGTCACGCCCCCTGTGTCACTGTGTCTTCTAAACCCAAATGTTAACAGTAATGTTAAAATCAAATCTCAAATCAAATGTGTTTCAAAACGCAATCAAAACGCACCCTTATAAGTAACCAATAATTTTTTTAAAAATGTAAACGCAGCGCATTTCTGGCTGCTGGCGTCGCTCCGTTCCAAGCAGCGACACAGGCGTCTTGACGTCATGCCCCCTGTGTCACTGTGCGGAGCCGCGGCTCA
Source organism: Engystomops pustulosus (assembly GCA_019512145.1). Classification (NCBI taxonomy): domain Eukaryota; kingdom Metazoa; phylum Chordata; class Amphibia; order Anura; family Leptodactylidae; genus Engystomops; species Engystomops pustulosus. Next base: position 198,814,910 of record CM033641.1, read on the forward strand.
CAGAAGAGCCGCATGAAGACTGGAGCCGCCCACTGAGGGAGCACCTACCTGCAGGTAGGTATAATTTTTGTTATTTTTCATGCACTTTTATTAATTGTATGTGGCTAATAAGTGGTTGGGGAGGTGTCGTGCTATACTGGGAGGGGGGGGGAGTACTGTATATACTGTGTATGGGGCTATAATTGTTTTATACTGGGGGTGCTGTATATATTATACAGGGCTATAATTGTATACTGGGGGGAGTATTGTATATATTATATGGGGCTATAATTGTATACTGGGGGGAGTACTGTATATATCATATGGGGCATAATTGTTTTATGCTGGGGGGTGCTGTATATATTATATGGGGCTACAATTGTTGTATACGGGGGGGGAGTACTGTATATATTATATGGGGCTATAATTGTAGTATACTGGGGGGGGGTGCTGTATATATTATATGGGGCTATAATTGTTGTATACTGGGGGGGAGTACTGACTGAGCTTACCTTTTTAAGCTTAACGGTAATGAGCTACAGAAGTGGCCACCACAGTATATTTATGTTCTACTTTTCTGTGGGACATGTACATTATATTGCAACTCCCAATCAGACCTAGATTTCATACTGCATGGCATGTACGCAAAGTCAATACTACAATCAGATGCAAACAGTTCTAGAATCATTAAGTAAAAAACAACAGAAGTACAGGCGGTCCCTACTTACGGACAGCCGACTTACAGATGACCCCTAGTTAAAGACGGACCCCTCTTCCCACTGTGACCTTTGTTGAAGCTCTCTGGGTGCTTTACTATAGACCCAGACTGCAATGATCAGCTGTAAGGTGTCTGTAATGAAGCTTTATTGATAATCCTTGGACCCATTATAGCAAAGATTTTGAAACTCCAATTGTCACTGGGGCAAAAAAAGTTTTTGTCTGGAACTACAATTATAAAATATTTTCGACTTACATACAAATTCAAATTAAGAACAAACTAACGGAACCTATCTTGTATGTAACCCAGGTACTGCCTGTACTTAAAATCATACACATAGAGAAGAATCAACAATGCAAAGGATTTCCTTCTCATTTTTATGCCTCCATGATAAAGAGACTTCTTCTGCCTGTTGTGTAGCTAGGTACCTCTGCTTGGGAATCCAAAGCTGAGAGAGATAAAGCAGTAAGTGGGGGAACAAATCCTTTTTTTTCCCCTTTCCCCGTAAACATACATACAGTGGGTACAGAAAGTATTCAGACCCATTTCAATTTTTCAATCTTTGTTTTAATGCAGTAAATTGGTAACATGAAAAAAGTTTTTTTTTTGCCCATTAATGTACACTCTGCACTCTGCACCTCACCGCCTGTTGTGCGACGTGCCCATGAGGTAGAATTCAACATTAACTATGTTATCCAGAGTTTACCAGCAGCGCAGAGCGATTGTAGACTGCCAGATGTCAACTTCCACCAGAACTGGTAGTCAGGTCAGTCAGCTTCCTCAAGTCTACAATGAGGAGTGGACGTGGATGTCTGATATCTGTCAGGTGCTGAGTAACTTTGAGGAGTCAACACAGATGGTCAGTGGTGATGCCGCCATCATCAGCCTCACCATCCCGCTGCTTGGCCTGTTGAAAAACTCTCTGGTCAGCATGAAGTCAGAAGCTTTGTGCTCGTCACAAGAGACGGGGGAAGAAGATTCCCTTGTCGATAACCAAAGCACCCTCAGGTCTGTTTCTCAGCGCATATCGGAGGAGGTGGAGGAGGAAGAGGAGGAAGAGGAGGAGAATGTTGGCAAGACAGCACTGCTCTGTCCTTCACTGTTCAGCGTGTATGGGCAGAAGAAGAGGAGTTGGAGGAGGAGGAAATGGACAGTCAGGCCAGTGAGGGGAGTGAATTCTTGGCGCATATGACAGATTTCATGCTAGGCTGCCTATCCCATGACCCTCGCGTTCAAAGAATTTATTCCAGCACCGATTACTGGGTATTCACTCTCCTGGACCCACGGTACAAGCAAAATCTTTCCACTCTCATCCCTGGAGAGGAAAGGAGTGTGAGAATGCATGAATACCAGCAGGCCCTGGTGCAAAAGCTGAAACAGTATTTCCCTTCTGACAGCGCTAGCGGCAGAGGGCGTACTTCTGTGGGACAAGTAGCGAGGGAGAGTAGGCGAGCAGGCAGCTTGTCCAACACTGGCAGGGGTACGCTTTACAAGGCCTTTGCCACTTTTATGTCACCCCAGCAAGACACTGTCACCTGTCCCCAGTCTCGGCAGAGTAGGGCTGATCTTTACAGAACGATTGTGAGGGAGTACGTAACTGACCATACCATCGTCCTAAATGATCACACAGCTCCCTACAACTACTGGGTTTCAAAGCTGGACATGTGGCACGAACTGGCGCTGTACGCCTTGGAGGCCTTGCTTGCCCTTCCGCTAGCGTGTTGTCTGAGCGGGTTTTCAGTGTAGCTGGTGGCATCATCACCGATAAGCATATACGCCTGTCGACTGACAGCGCTGACAGGCTGACGCTTATGAAGATGAATAAAGCCTGGATTTCTCAGGATTTCCATTCTCCACCAGGTGAAAGAAGCTCAACCTGAATAATGTATGCACTCCTCCTCCTCATTTTCCCCCTTCTCCTCCTCTTTGTACACTAAAGCAGAGGCAACTGGATATTTTTTGCCAGGGCCAACTGGATCCAGGTGTAGTACTCTATGTATTTAATTTTTCTGGAGGGCCACCTACCTGCTCCTCTGTTTTAAACAATTTTTGGGAGTGCCATATACAGGCACTCAATCTATCAAATTTTTCTGGAGGACCACCTACCTGCTCCTCTGGTTTGAAAACTTTTTTGGACTGCCACATACAGGCACTATCCAAATTTAATTGTCTCCATAGCAGTCTCCACACGTCATCTTTATAGCTGCCTCCACACGTTGTCTTCATTGCTACCTCCACACATCATCTCCATAGCTGCCTCCCAAAGTCATCCATATAGCTGCCTCCATACATCGTCCCCTTAGCAAACGAGCTGTGTCAGGCAGAATTTTGGGTTGTTTTCATGACTTCCACATCAAACTTGTTAACTTTTTCGCCACCCTGCTGTGTTATCCACAAAATATACTGGCAAACTTTTATCATTTACCGATATTATTTCAGCGCTTCTTGCGCATCTGTTTACAGTCCCCTCACCCGCCATAACCCAAACTTATAAGAACACTACTACACTTGATCTTATACAAAAGGTTCTTAGAAGTGCTGTTTGGGGAGGAGCCGAGAGACAGGGTCTTGGACAGGCGAATGCTCGCCTGGCAGCGGACCGCCAGCTCCATCCCAAGATCCAACTAACATAGTTTTAACTGCAGCACCTTTAATCTTCTAATACCTTACAGCCTCCATACATCGTCCCCTTAGCAAACGAGCTGTGCCAGGCTGAATTTTGGGTTGTTTTCATGGCTTCCACATCAAACTTGTTGACTTTGTCGCCACCCTGCTGTGTTATCCACAAAATATACTGGCAAACTTTTATCATTTACCGATATTATTTCAGCGCTTCTTGCGCATCTGTTTATATTCCCCTCACCCGCCATAACCCAAACTTATAAGAACACTACTACACTTTATCTTATACAAAAGGTTCTTAGAAGTGCTGTTTGGGGAGGAGTCAAGAGACAGGGGCTTGGACAGGCAAAAGCTCGCCTGACGCCGCCATACTGGAGACCTGAAATTTCAATCATAGAAGCAATATGGATGCCCATACTGTCACTCTTAATCATGGAAGTCGTCTCCATGGCTGCCTCCACATGCCGTCCCCTTATCAAACGAGCTGTGTCAGGCTCATTTTTCGGGTGTTTCACCAGATACGTTATGGAACTTGGTCACTATGTCGCCACCATGCTGTGTTATCGACTAAATATACCGTCAACCTTTTGTTCACATAGGAAATCATTTCAGCGCTTCTTGCTAACCTCCTTTGGTTCCTCTCTGCCACCCATTGGTTTGAAGCCTGAGTCCATTTAGGGTATGTCACCATGACACTTTCTAGCCTGCCGCTGCCTCTGCATGCCGTCTTCTATAGTGTCAGGGTCAATTATTGGATGTTTTAGATGCTATCTAGCCTCATTCGGTCACTCTGTCTTCGCCATGCTGTTGCCCATAATTTTGGCATAATGGTGCGATTAAGCAGCCTCAGAGGCATCCATGCATGCTGCCCCTGCTGTTTCCTGTCCATTTCCATGGTGTTTCCATCATTTTCTGAGGTTTCCAGGTGTTTGCTCAAGCTTCCCTGTGCAGACCCTTGGTCCCCTTGAAAAATGCTTGAGTCTCCCATTGACTTCAATAGGGTTCGTTATTCGAGACGAGCACTCGAGCATCGGGAAAAGTTCGTCTCGAATAACGAGCACCCGAGCATTTTAGTGCTCGCTCATCTCTAGTCATAATAAATGAAACAGTTAGTCATCAGATAACATTATTCTGTGATCACTTGGATGGTATAATTTCTTTTTTATTGAGCATCTCTTCTGTGCATGAGGTATTATTTTGTCACTATGTCATATTGTGGTGGTATTAGTCAGTCATGATGCAGTGTGTGTATATACATATACTGTATAAGTCATGCGATTGGATTTGAGGGCATTGAGACTTGCTATGTGGGATGTGGAATTGTTGAGTATAAAATGTGGAACTTTAATAGCTGAAACGGCTTGTTGTAGGGTCTTATGGATGCCATGGCTAATGCTGGGGACATTGAAGTTGACTCTGGCGCTTTTACAGATCCAAGGAACAGTGTGACTGATACAAGGGACATTTTGATGACAGCATATTGGCTGGCATTAGTAATAATGTTGATGACCCTTAAATTAAATATAACTTATTCTAAGAGTGCTATGGCTAATATTGGGGGCAGTGTTGCAGACACTGAGGAAACTATGGATAGCACTGAGGGGAGTATAGTCAATTGGGGCATTTCTACTCATACAAGGGCACAATGCTTGATGCTGCTCCTGGGAACAGTGTGACAGAAAACTATGGCTTTCACTAAGGACTGTGTAGGGCACTGTTACTGATAGAAGGGGCGTTGCAGCTGATACAAGGGCACAGTGACTAATGCTGTGGGCATTCTGATTCTCTTGGACCATTGTGGAAGATTATTTGGCCAATGTAAGTTGTAGTTGATTTTGGGTTGTATGATACAAGGGCACAGTGACTAATGCTGTGGGCATTCTGATTCTCCAGGTGGCATAGTACCCGATCATAGGCAGTGACACACAGGGGGGGGGGAATTTCACGATATGACTAAGGTTCTGACAGTTTTTTAGCGGAAAACACAGATTGATCAATGTGATGATAAATTCTGGTTTATGGATAAGACTTTGATTCCTTTTTCCACTGTTTTTTTAGTTGGTCTAAACTGGGTGTCAGTGTTTTGAGGCATATGACAATTTTCCGCAGACCACGTCATTTTCTTGTGGAGGCCATACCCCTTTAGTCGAACAAAGCTATAATTAAGTGTCAAAAAGGTATATGTAGAGATTTTTTGCAGCCAAATCCCAACAGAAATACTGTTTGCAAGCGTTGTAATAAAGTTCACCACAGTGTCTCCCTGCACCGTCAACGAAGCCAGGCAGCGCTCGGCTTCAATCACGAGAAGAGGGTGAGGAAGTGATCGCTTTTCTACCGTCTCCATCCAGCCTCATGCTTATCACGGCCTGAGTGAGCACATAGCCATATGGAACTAGGCCTTCATTTTTTAGGGAGTTCTGCATAAAAACTACTTCATTTCTATATAAGGGTTGCCTGCACAAAAACTGAATTGTTGAAAAACTGTATAATTTGAGTATAAGCTGAGTTTTTCAGCACAAAAAATATGCTGAAAAAGCCTAAATGGACTCACCATCCCGACCCCGCAGATCCTATTCTTCCTTTCGATTTGCTTCGGCTCCATGGCCCTGCATGCTGACGTCGCACACACACGATGTAAGCCTCTTTCCCACATCATAGTGTGCACTGGCCCGAGCCGGAGCATCGCAAGGAAGAAGAGGACTGCAGGAGGGATGTGGAAAAGTGTGAGCAGAGTTTGTTTTTTTTTTTAGACTGGGTATTACTCAGGCCAGGGCTGTGGTTATTCCCTGGGGGCCGGGGATGCTGGCTATATACTGAAAGGCATGCTGACTGGTGATATACTATGGGCATGGCGCAGGGCCGTACACTGGGGGCATTGACTGGTTGGCGTTTACTGGGGCATGGATGCTGGCTGCAAGTGGGGCATGAGCAGAATAGCTATATACTGCAAGCAAGGGCGGGCTATATACTACGGTGGCATGGGCTGGATGGCCATTATACTGGAGAAGATGGTTGTGGCTATATACTGGCTTTTATATACAGGGGGCATGTGCTGGTTGGATGTATAATAAGGGGATAGGGCTGGTGGATATATAATAAGGTGGAAAGGTGTTCTGTAGGGCTATATACTAGGGGTAAAGGGTTTCTGCGCGTATACGAGGGGGCATGGGATGGTGGCTATGTACTAGGGGGCAGGGGATGGCTGGGATATAGGGGGATGGGCTGACACATAATTAGAGACCCATGGTCTGGCTGGCTGTATACTAGGGGGGAAACTAATAGGCTGGTCTGTGACTGTATACTAGGGAACATGGGCGCGTTTGTCTATACCCTGGGGCATGTGCTGGCATGGCAATTATAGATAGGTGGCATGGGCGGCTATATGCTGGGGGTCAAAGGGTGCTGGCATATAACTGTGGGAAGGGGGTGGCTACCTTGTACAGTATGCGCATAATGAGAATGACGCAAATATACTATTTTCACACCCCCTGGTTGTTGATGTGTGTTTGTCAGATGTTTTTATACACATACAGAAATACAAAAAGTAATCATATATGGTATATAAAATCTTTGTATTGACATTTCAGAATGAGTAATGCAGCAAGTCAATATTTGCAAACAAAAGTGTGATGACCCTTCTCTCAGGACCTCTGCAATTCTCCCTGGTGGCTCTCAATCCAACTCTGGACCAAATCCTGACTGATAGCCGTCCATTCTTGCCACAACTCAATGCTGCCATTTTGGCACCAATTGTTGTTTGTTTGTTTGTCCCCATCTTTTGATGATTGACCCCAAGTTTCAATGGATTAAGATCTGGGAATTTCCAGCCATGGGACCCAAAATCTCTATGTTTTGCTTCCCTGAGCCATTTAGTTATCACTTGCTTTATGGCAAGTTGATCCATCATGTGGAAAAGGCATTGTGATCACCAAGCTGCGCTCTGATGGTTGGGAGAGATGTTGCAGTGGAGGAACATTCTGGTTACCAGCTTTATTCAGGGGATGTGTTTTTAGGCCAAGACGTCGTAAGAAGAGAGCCAATTCCCTTGGCTGAGAAGCAACCCCACACACGAATGGTTGCAGGATACGTTACGTTGGCAGTCGCTCACTGTCTTCTCCGAAATGCTGTTTTCAGATGTTCCAAACAATCGGAAAGGAGATTCATCAGAAGAATGACTTTACCCAGTCCCAGCAGACCACTCCTGGACCTTTTGCAGAATATCAGTCTGTCCCTGATTGTTTTTTTGGAGAGAACGGCTTCTTTGCTATGCCCTCCTGACACAGCCTTGCTCCAAGAGTTTCCGCCCTCACAGTCGTGCGACCCTTAGACCTGTCCTGCTTGCCATTCTGAGCAAGTTGCACTGTGGGGGGTAGACTTGAACCGAGCTGGAAACACTTTTAAGAGACGCTCTGGCGTGATTGCTGGTCCTCTTGGGCGGACCTGGAGCTTTTGGCAAACAATGCAAACTCTCTCCTGAATTCCGTTGATGAATGCGATAGATTGTTGAATGAGGTGCAATCTTCTAGCCTCGATACCTTCACCGTTAGGCTTGTTTTGTGCAGTGCAATGATGATACACGCTGTGCTTCAGACGATGGGACCCATGGAAGAGAAACACTTGATGCCACGCACCAGGCCTCTTTTAATCACACCAGCCTCCAAGTGCGTTGATTCTTTTTACTGTATCATGAAGATGATCTCCACGCCCTGTCCTCCATCACATCCACACCTGTGTAATGAGCAATCAGCGAACCATGTTAGGCTGCTCCGTTTAAGGCAAGGCCTGTCAATTGCAGTTGAACTGTTGTTTGGGGGAAAAAGTTCATTTTCTAGGCAAACTATTGACTTTGCACATTAGTTGTCTGTAAGTGATATACTCTTATAACAATTCGTGAGTATATGCAAATTGCCATTATATAAACCTAGATGACAGAGTTAGACTATTATTTGATCTCTCAAAAATACAATGAGTAAGTGCATGGCATGTATATACTGGCAGAGTTGCATGCTATAGATAATGGCGACTAGTAAGGAGTAGGGAGCTCGTAATGCCGCAAATAGCTGAGTGCGTACCTGCATGTGTACATTTGTGTCCCCTCCAAATAGTACCTTGGCTTATCCGGGAGCTGGAACTGGCTATATACGGAACTGGTTGAAGTGTACGGGGCCAAACTGGAGTGGCGAATCTGGCTAGGCTTATAGCTAGGGGTGGATTGCATGAAAAGTGTTATCATCACTAGAAAGTATATACTTCGTATAATGAGTTTATTAAGTGTTTTAGAGAATGCTTTTTTACAGGGCTACCTGCTTATAAACGTAGTTATACTATAATATTACGTCAATTAGTAGTTGTTACATGTGAATACATTGTTAAGTGTGTGTGTTGTATACAGGCTTAGGGTATGTATGTGAGAGATATGTTTGGATAAGTATGTACTGCGTAAATTATCAGTGACATATGTGATTATTAGTTCAATGGATGTGTTTAAAGACAGAGTTGGCATTTAAGGAAAATATATTTATAAATATGCCAGAGTACAATGACATTCTGGAATTTGTATAATATAGTCTGTATTGTTGCTAGGGGCTTAACCTTAATATATGATTGAGAAAAAAGGTTTAATTACTTATTGTTAACATAATGTGGCGTTAGATGTGGATTGGATGAGGGATCCTGTTATTAGTTAGGTTCAGATGCTGTCTAATTCGTATGACCTATGGAAGCTTTTTCCAATGTTTCAGTATGGGATCTATTTGCAGGGTATTACACAGCTTAACGTGGAAAAGTCACTGACAAAAAGTAAGTGCAATTGGAAATTACTGGCATGACATTTGGACTATGTAAATATTATAGCACTAGTGCTGGCAGGTTGTCTTACTTTGCAGCATCATGAAGTGAGAAAGTGAATTAATTGGCCTCTCACTTTTTGCAAAACCATACAGTGGCTCAGAGAAATTGGAATGAGGTGATCGTATAAATGACTAAGATTGTTAAAGCAGAGTGTTAGGTACACACCCCAAAAGTTTAAGTCCACAAATTCCTAACATTGGTTGGACCTAGATCAAAAAAGGGCATGGCTCGAATTACCATAACGCTATACGATCGCAAAGGTTGTTTTCTGCTTCGTTATCAACTCAGTTGACTGGCAATTTGTGATCCAGTGGTGACAGGGTCTCAACACAGTTAGGTGGTATATTATGCCTAGCGGACATATTTCTATTAAGTGGCTATTACTTTTATAATCGAGTACTCTCGAGGTTCATAAGTGGAAACTACTTGGGAGGGCACAGCCCCAGAAGGTTCTCTCCTTGCTCATTCTCAAAAATCAATATACCAAGATGCGAATGATGCCTATGCCATGCTGAAGTTGTAAAAGATTGTGTGTGCTGTGGGGCGGGGGCAGCCCAATGACATTACCCAAATGCAACATATCCCAAAATCTAAAGAGTAGGCATAATACCCTACTTACAATCTCAAAAGTTTCACCTAAAAGTAAAAAAAGTGTTTACTATATAAACGCACATGAAGAAAATCATTGCCTTACTTGCAGGTGTCAAATTACTCTAAATGTAGTAGTTCTCTGCTTCTCTCTCTCGGTTAGGCCCACCATGTCTCTTCTTCCAGTCCCCACATCAGTCTCTATGGAGTTTGCCACATCAGACATCTTATACCTCATGCATTTGGAGTAACCACAATGATTGAAATGGACCCATACTTTGTAACAAACCATGGCTTTGTTAAAATAGGTATAGTAAATGGTGATTAGGAGCAAAATGGGGTAATAACTTGGACATGAGCACTGCAAAAATGGGGTAGGAAAATAGTAAAATATTCATAAAAATTTTTATTTAAAAAGCTGGAAAAACCAAATAAAATGCTGTATTGTCAAAACCGAAGATAGAGATGCTAGGGTATCTAGACACAGTTTATCTTACTGTGCTATAAGACACCTGGGGCTCATTTACTAAGGGTCCTGCGCCGCACTTGGTCGGATAGTCGAGATTCTGAATCGCGCCGCATTTGCAGAGGATTTTGGCGCATTGGCGTCCGCTTCATGCAACACAAATAGGGATTCAGACTAAGCGACAGGATTTAATTTGAAATTGGTGTCGCAAGCCATGCACTTACTGCACCGGGAAGAAGAAAGGTTGAACTTGGGTGGACCGAGCGGGGGGTATGCGAACCATGCAGGATATGGGCGCACGATCTAATAAAATCGCGGCAGGTCATCCTTGTCGAGACAGTCGGTATGGGGAGACATACAAGGAACAGGGTACGTAATGTGCCCCAGGGGTATTTTAGACACAGTTATTCTCGTCGTGGGGGAAATGAAAAATAATTTGTTCTTTCTTTGGGAATTTTGGAGTACTTTGGAAGGTCTTTTTTGCGCCGTATGTATGATCACGTCTTTTTTATTTGTGATCATGTTCAGTTTTTTCCTATTCCTGGCAGGCACAAATTTGGCTTCTTTTGAGACTTTTTGTTGCAAATGTCTCAAATCAACATGGAACAAGCCACGTGAGGGAAAAAGGAAGTAATAGGCAGGAGTGGACAATACTGTTAATTGGGATTTGAGGCGGTGTCCTGAATTTTTGAGCCCTGTAGTCACACCCCCAGCGGTTCACACATGATATTACAGGTGAGGCCACGAAGCAACGTCTTGATTGCGCTTGGAAACACATTACAACAGCTGAGGAGAGGTTGATTTGCCTAATTACATTATTGTGACCATGTTGTGCTCTACAAAGCACAAAACGTAAAATGCTATGTTAATGTATGCGTTAACGTCACTTTACATTGCGTTTGGTAACCCAAATGTTAAAACAGTAATGTAATTAGGCAAATCAAATCTCACAGCTGTTGAAATGGGTTCAAAAACGCAATAAAACGCACCCTTATAAGGAGTCGACCCGAATCGCCCACAGCGAAAGATAAATCGCACCTGTCTCTTTAAGAACAGGCGCCCAAATTTATATGTGGATCGATGTGCTCATTTATGGGCTGCTTGCTATCGCCTCCGTCTAAGTAGTTGACACAGGCGTGCTTGACCCCGTCACGCACCCCCTGGTGTCACTGGTCTTCTAAACCCAAATGTGAACAGTAATGATAAATCAAATCTCAAATCAAATTGTGTTTCAAAACGCAATCAAAACGAACACGTAAAGTAAACCCAATAATTTTTTGTTTAAAAAATGTAACGCAGACGCATTTCTGGCTGCCGGCGTCGGCTCCGTCTCCAAGCAGCGACAAAGGCGTCTTGATCGCTTCTCACTAGAGGACATAACCACCCATTATTCTGCGCAAGCCGCCGCGTCGCAACCCAACAGCGAGGAATCCGGGCACACGTTCTTGCCCTCCCCCCCTGCACAAACCCTCCACCCCCCCCCCTCTCTCCCCCACCACATTGAGAATCCCGAAGGCAGTCAACCAAATCGCTGTCCCCACCACATTAAGTCAGCAAATGACCAGCCCAACCTCCCTTCTGAAGACCTATAATCCGCCGCAGGAACCAGACAGGCGAAGCTAACCTATCAATACGAAAAACAGGACTACGGTCTATTAAGCCAAAACGAAAGGAACCCTTAGGTGAGGGAGGAAGGCGGAGGGTTCCGAACCGCCCCGAGTGGCAACAATAGGACCAAATGGCGTAAGGAAAGAGGGGGTAGAAAGGACACGGTGGCACCCGCGTTGGGGAATCCTCCTAGTACACCACTCTCAGGTAACCCCATTCCCCTTATTTCCTCTTGTAGTGATAAAGGGGAGGGGGGGGGAGTACGGTTACTATTCACGGTGTATTGGGGATATAATGGGGTTATAACTGGGAGGGGGTGATGTATATATATACAGGGTATAATTGTATACTGGGGGGAGTATTTGTATATATTGTATGGGGCTATAATTGTATACTGGGGGGGATAGTACTGTATATATCATATGGGGCATAAGATTGTTTATGCTGGGGGGTGCTGATATATTATATGGGGAGATAATGTTGTATGGGGGGGGATAGAATGTATATATATATGGGGGCTATTAATTGTAGGATAATGGGGGGGTGTGCTTATATATATATGGGGCTATAATTGTTGTGTATACTGGGGGGGAGTACGGTCTGAGCTTACCTTTTTAAGCTTAACGGTAATGAGATACAGAAGTGGCACCACAGTATATTTATGTTCTACTTTTCTGTGGGACATGTTACATTATATTGCAACTCCCCATCAGCCCTAGATTTCATACTGCATGGCATGTACGCAAAGTCAATACTTACAATCAGATGCAAACAGTTTCTGAATCATTACGTAAAAAAACAACAGAAGTACAGGCGGTCCTACTTCGGGCAGGACTTACAGATGACCCCTAGTTAAAGACGGACCCTCTTCCCACTGTGACCTTTGGTGAAGCTCTCTGGGTGCTTTACTATAGACCCAGACTGCATGATCAGCTGTAAGGTGTCTGTAATGAAGCTTTATTGATAATCCTTGGGACCCATTATAGCTAAGATTTTGAAACTCCAATTTTCACTGGGGAAAAAAAAAAGTTTTGTCTGAAGCTACAGATTAAAAAACTTTAGACTTACATACAAATTCAAATAGAACAAAACTAACGGAACCTATCTTGTATGTAACCCCCATGACTGCCTGTACTAAAATCATACACATAGGAAGATCAACAATGAAAGGATTTCCTCTCATTTATGCCTCCATGATAAAGAGACTTCTTCTGCCTGGTTGGGTAGCTAGGTACCTTGCTTGGGAACCAAAGCTAGAGGAGATAAAGCAGTAAGTGGGGGACAAATCCTTTTTTTTCCCCTTTCCCGTAACATACATACAGGGGTACAGAAAGTATTCAGACCCATTTCAATTTTTAATCTTGTTGTAATGCAGTAAATTGGTACATGAAAAAAGTTTTTTTTTGCCCATTAATGTACACTCTGCACTCTGCACCTTACCGCCTGTTGTGCGACGTGCCCATGAGGTAGAATTTCAAATATTAACTATGTTATCCAGAGTTTACCAGCAGCGCAGGAGCGATGTAGACTGCCAGATGTCAACTTTCCACCAGAACTGGTAGTCAGGTCAGTCAGCTTCCTCAAGTCTACAAGAGGAGTGGACGTGGGATGTCTGATATCTGTCAGTGCTGAGTAACTTTGAGGAGTCAACACAGATGGTCAGTGGTAGATGCCGCCATCATCAGCCTCACCATCCGACTGCTTGGCCTGTTGAAAAACTTCTGGTCAGCATGAAGTCGAAGCTTTGTGCTCGTCACAGAGACGGGGGAAGAAGATTCCCTGTGTCGATAACCAAAGCACCCTCAGGGGTCGGTCAGGTGGGTTGGAAGAGAGAGCTGGCAAAGGGGAAAGATTCAAAAAAAAAAAAAAAAAAAAAAAAAAAAAAAAAAAATAAAAAACAAATAAAAAAAAAAAAAAGAAAAAAAAAAAAACCCCCCTTAAAAAAAAAAAAAAAAAAAAAAAACCAAAAACGAAAATCAAATCGCGCCCAAAAAAAAAAAAAAAACCAAAGATAGGAAAAAAAAAAAAAAATGAAGAGAGGAAAAAAAAACAAAAAAACCCCCCAAAGAAGAAGTTGCAAAAAGCACTGGCTCTGTCTTCACGTTCAGCGTGTATGGGCAGAAGAAGAAGAGGAGTTGGAGGAGGAGGAAATGGACAGTCAGGCCAGGAGGGGAGTGAATTCTTGGCGCATATGACAGATTTCATGCTAGGCTGCTATCCCATGACCCTCGCGTTCAAAGAATTAGTCCAGCACCGATTACTGGGTATTCACTCTCCTGGACCCACGGTTACAAGCAAAATCTTCCACTCTCATCCTGGAGAGGAAAGGGTGTGAGAATGCATGAATACCAGCCGGCCCTGGTGCAAAAGCTGAAACAGTATTTCCCTTCTGACAGCGCTAGCGGCACTGAGGGGTACTTTGTGGGACAAGTAGCGAGGCGAGAGTAGGCGAGCAGGCAGCTTGTCAACACTGGCAGGGGTACGCTTTACAAGGCCTTTGCCACTTTTATGTCCCCAGCAGACACTGTCACTGTCCCCAGTTCGGCAGAGTAGGGCTGATCTTTAAGAACAGATTGTGAGGGAGTACGTAACTGACCATACCATCGTCCTAAATGATCACACAGCTCCCTACAACTATGGGTTTCAAAGCTGGACATGTGGCGACTGGGATGGCGCTGTGTGGTTGGAGGCCTCCTTAGCCTGCCGTGTTGTCGAGCGGGTTTTCAGTGTAGCTGGTGGCATCATCACGATAAGCTATAGCCTGTCGACTGACAGCGCTGACAGGCTGAAGCTTATGAAGATGAATAAAGCCTGGATTTCTCAGGATTTCCATTCTCCACCAGGTGAAAGAAGCTAACCTGAATAATGTATGCACTCCTCCTCCTCATTTTCCCCTTCTCCTCCTCTTTGTACACTAAGCAGAGGCAAGGGATATTTTTGCCAGGGCCAACTGGGCCAGGTTGTAGTACTCTATGTATTAATTTTTCTGGAGGGCACCTACTGCTCTCTGTTTTAAACAATTTTGGGAGTGCCATATACAGGCACTCAATCTATCAAATTTTTCTGGAGGACCACCTACCTGCTCCTCTGTTGAAAACTTTTTGGACTGCCACCACAGGACTATCCAAATTTATTGTCTCCATGCAGTCTCACACGTCATCTTATAGCTGCTCCACAGTTGTCTCATTGCTACCTCCACACATCATCTCCATAGCTGCCTCCCAAAGTCTCCATATAGCTGCCTCCATACATCGTCCCCTTAGCAAACGAGCTGTTGCAGGCAGAATTTGGGGTTGTTTTCATGACTTCCACATCAAACTTGTTAACTTTTCGCCACCTGCTGTGTTATCCACAAAATATACTGGCAAACTTTATCATTTACCGATATATTCAGCGCTTCTTGACGCATCTGTTTACAGTCCTCACCCGCCCAATAACCAAACTTATAAGAACACTACACACTTGATCTTATACAAAAGGTTCTTAGAGGGTTGGGGGGGAGGAGCAGAGAAAGGGTCTTGGAAAGGCGAATGATCGCCTGGCAGCGGACCGCCAGCTCCATCCCAAGATCCAACTAACATAGTTTTAACTGCAGCACCTTAATCTTTAATACCTACAGCCTCCAACATCGTCCCTAGCAAACGAGCTGTGCCAGGCTGAATTTGGGTTGTTTTCATGGCTTCCAATCAAACTGTTGACTTTGTCGCCACCCCCTGCTGTGATCCACAAAATATACTGGCAAACTTTTATCATTTACCGATATTATTTCAGCGCTTCTTGCAGCGAAGTTCCCTCACCCGCCATAACCCAAACAAAGAACACCACTACACATCAACAAAAAGGTTTTAGAAGTGCTGTTTGGGGAGGAGTCGAGAGACGGGGCTTGGACAGGCAAAGCTCGCCTGACGCCGCCATACTGGAGACCTGAAATTTCAATCATAGAAGCAATAGGGATGCCCATCCTGTCTCTAATCATGGAGTCGTCTCCATGGCTGCCTACACATGCCGTCCCTTATCAAACGAGCTGTGTCAGGCTCATTTTCGGGTGTTTCACCAGATACTTATGGAACTTGGTCACTATGTCGCCACCATGCTGTGTTATCGACTAAAATACCGCTCAACCTTTTGTTCACATAGGAAATCATTTCAGCGCTTCTTGCTAACCTCCTTTGGTTCTCTTGCCACCCATTGGTTTGAAGCCTGAGTCCATTAGGGTATGTCACCATGACACTTTCTAGCCTGCGCTGCCTCTGCATGCCGTCTTATAGTGGCAGGGTCAATTATTGGATGTTTTAGATGCTATTAGCCTCATTCGGTCACTCTGTCTTCGCCATGCTGTTGCCCATAATTTTGGCATAATGGTGCGATTAAGCACCTCAGAGGCATCATGCATGCTGCCCTGCTGTTTCCTGTCCATTTCCATGGTGTTTCCATCATTTCTGGGTTTCCAGGTGTTTGTCAAGCTTCCCTGTGCGACCCTTGGTCCCTTGAAAAATGCTGAGTCTCCCATTGACTTCAATAGGGTTCGTTATTCGAGACGAGCACTCGAGCATCGGGAAAAGTTCGTCTCGAATAAACGAGCCCGAGCATTTTAGGCTCGCTCATCTCTAGTCATAATAAATGAAACAGTTAAGTCATCAGATAACATTATTCTGTGATCACTTGGATGGTATAATTTCTTTTTATGAGTCATGGATGTGCAATGATGTATTATTTGTATATATTTGGTGGTTAGTCAGTCATGATTCAGTGTGTGTATATACATATACTGTATAGTCATGCGATTGGATTGAGGGCATTGAGACTTGCTATGTGGGATGTGGAATGTGAGTATAAAATGTGGAACTTAATAGCTGAAACGGCTTGTTGTAGGGTCTTATGGATGCATGGCTAATGTGGGGACATTGAAGTTGACTCTGGCGCTTTTACAGATCCAAGGAACAGTGTGAATGATACAAGGGACATTTGATGACAGAATATTGGCTGGCATAGTAATAATGTTGTGACCCTTAATTAAATATATTATTCAAGAGTGCATGGCTAATATGGGGGCGACGGTGTTGCAGACACTGAGGAAACTATGGATAGCACTGAGGGGAGTATAGTAATTGGGGCATTTCTACTCATAAAGGGCACAATGATGGATGAGAGCGTGGGGTCCTCGGCACTTAGCGTCACACTTTCCCATGTGTTTGAATGTATCTGTTTGTGACAGAAACACTAGGCTTTCACTAAGGACTGGTAGGGCACTGTTACTTGATAGAAGGGGCGTGCAGCTGATACAAGGGCACAGTGACTAATGCTGTGGGCATTCTGATTCTCTTGGACCATTGTGGAAGATATTATGGCAAGTTATGTAGTTGATTGGGTTTGTATTACGGATACAAGGGCAATGGCTGGTGATGGGGCATTATGTCAGACAAAGGACTGTGTAGGGCACACGGTTATTTGAATGAGAAGAGGATGTCGTTTTTGTGGCTGATACAAGGGCACAGTGACTAATGCTGTGGGCATTCTGATTCTCTTGGACCATTGTGGAAGATATTTATGGCAATGTATTGTAGTTGATTGGGTTGTATTACGGATACAAGGGCACATTGGCTGGTGCTGGGGGCATTATGTCAGACACTAAGGACTGTGTAGGGCACATGTTATTGATAGAAGGGGCGTTGTGGCTGATACAAGGGCACAGTCACTAAGGCTGTGGGCATTCTGATTCTCTAGGACCATTGTTGGAAACATTTAAAGCAATGTATGGTAGTTAATTGGGTTGTATTACGGATACAAGGGCACATTGGCTGAAGCTGGGGGCATTATGTCAGACACTAAGGACTGTGTAGGGCACTGTACTGATAGAAGGGGCATTGTAGTTGATACAAGGGCACAGTGACTAACGCTGTGGGCATTCTGATTCTCTCAGACCATTGGGAAAGACACTTGTAGCAATGTACAGTAGTTCATTGGGTTTTATTACGGATACAAGAGCACATTGGTGCTGCGAACATTATGATTCTCTTTGGGGACACTTTGCAGGTCAATGTTTGCAGGTCATTGTATCTGGCACGGAGGACATCATTGTGGCTCAGTGATACTCATACAATTTGTCCGCTGTGCCCTTCCCCATACCTATAATAAAGCCCCCTCTAGTCTCACACCCATTTGTAGTTGGCTTTCAGTTTCCTCACAGCTCAGTGACAGGCTACTACAACAAAGGACTAAGCCACATAAAGTGTGAGTAGAGCTCAGCCAGGGATTTATCAGTATAGTCCTATGAACTCCAGCCTGCATAATGATAATTTGCAGGACTGGGGTGTGAGCTGTCCGTCATAAGGGGTCGGGTGGGAGGTGTGTGGAGAGTTATATGAGCAGACAACAGGATGTTTCCTCATGAAGTAAGTGCATTCGTGTATGTGAGCAGCGGACCTGACATGTTTTCTGTCAGGCGAGGAGCCTGTGTACAGGGGCGGGTGCAGCCTGTTTAGGGGGGGCGGGGCCTGTGCTCCACAGCAAACAGGATTTGCATTCTGAGCTGGCTATGGTCATGTCCCTTCAACTTTCTTAGTGGTTGTTGCACCTACAGTTAGCAGACACAGATGTCATGTGAAAAGCCACATGCTCTTCCCTGCACACAGCCTCTCATTCTTCCCTGCCTTTGGTTAGCTTGTTGTGTGTGGCAGCTCACTTGCTTCCCATTGCATAATCCAGCCCCCCTCCTCATCCGTGCAAGTGATCAGAAAGAAATCTGGAGCGGTGTGACAGAAGAGCCAGGGGAAGAAAGCTGTGCGGAGGAAGGGATGCTGGCCTCACTACATCTCTCTATGTGGAGCTGCTAACTCTCCAGCCTGGGATATTCATGAGCGCGGCGCTGCTGCCAGGGAAGTCACTGCCACCATGCGAGGTAAGGGGGCACCTGGAGGGGACTTACCACTACTTTATCACTTTGTGGACTTGGATGACCTCAATGCATGTGACCCTCACATCACAGCATAGGCTATCTCTCTCATCACTAATTGTTTCATATGTTATGGTATCAATCAGGTGTTGTAGAAATCTACATCATATATCCCACAACTCGTGCACAAAGTGTCCAATTCTCCCCCAATCTTCCCTGAGATTGCACTGTGTATGGCCATTAGAAGGAAGCAGGTTGTATCCAATCACTTACCTGGAGGGGATAGTCACTCAAGTTCATGTAGTGAGTGGCCGGTAAGTGTCTTTAAGAGGGGCTCGCTGAGTGCTCTGTAGGCTGGATCTCTCTCAGTTTGTGCATCCCAATTGAATGAGGCACTTCTTCCAGGTCACTGGCAGCATGATCTCTCCAAGCGGAGACATGTCCACTGGAGCGGTGTGTGTGCAAGGATGGGGGGACTGGAGACTTGGAACAATTAATAGAAAGCTGGAGTACTGGCTACTTATATCGCTGATGGCAATTATTGCACTTTGTGAGAAGCCCATAGTTTATGCACATCCGTTAATGCATAGAGGATGCTTTTGGTACATATCCCTAAAGAAAAAGTAAAGAAAGTGGATAGACGAAAAAAAAATTCACAAATCTTATCCAACAAAAGGTTCAGGCTAAACTTTCGCTTTATGTCATGTGTTATTTCCAACGACAGGTGTCCGTGACATAATACTGTTGCGTAAATAGTTACTGATACCGACCATAACCCAATTTCTTACACAGCGCTTATAATGGTGGTGACCTAACACAGTGCTATACCAGAGCGTATAAAGTATTTGTGTTTAATGACTTTTATTAAATGTGATAATCTGTTATTTTTAATCACTACATGAACATTATGAATTATAATCCACGTGTATCAATCACAGCTTTTTACATACCACTATGATATGATTTCAAAATGACGTGACATACAACGCCGTAGATATCTACTGACTGACTGAAGAGGGTTTGGTCAGATGTACGGACATTGGAGTGGGACCAATTAATATCATATAAAAATCATTATGTCGTAAGCCATAAAAAAAACTATTGGCACCTGAAGATTATTGGTCCCACACACTGTCTGGATGTGGATTTCTTTAGATAATGAAATCACCAGCCATTAGTATTAATGTACTTTACTATTATCAGGTGACTTTTTATACTCCAGAAAGTTGTTAGCTCCTAATTAAAAATCTGGGTCCCTCACTTATTTATTTCCTACCAGCACAATCACAATAGCTGCTAAAGATGCTGATCTGGCACTTATCTGTGGAATAATGCATACAAATTAGTGTGAGGTTGCTTAGTTGAAGGGATTTTGAAGCAATTATAGTAATAAAAAGGATATTTGGATTTAGTGATAATTGTATTTTTGTTGCTTGGCTAAGGAAAAAATGACTTGCCAAGGAGAGGGAAGGAAAATAGAAGGATGTTTCCAGTGGTCACTGCACACTTTAATTGCAGAGTTGCTGGATATGTTACCAGTTGAATATAAGTTTTGTCCTTGATCAATAGGATTGCAAGTAAATTGGTTGTCAAACTGCTGGACAAGATGAAAGATCTTCTAAGGAATAAGAAACCCAGGCAGATTTATAGGCAGGGGACTCTTTAATAAGTGCTTAGAGGGACAGAAGTTGTACTTCCTTGTGTCTAGCTGCAGATCTATACATATTAGGTGAGAACATTAATAGATATAGCTCATCGTCATTTTATCATATTATTCAAATGCCCAATATTATCCGGAATGGTTTCCTGTCATATTAAAGTTTGCTTGCGACAATTGCTCTTGTCTGATGTACCTTTCCATCCTCGCACAAATCTCTCTTTTTTGCTGTGTGCAATCAAGTGGATTGTATCAAAAGCTTTGAACTCGCATTCATCCACATTTTGATCTAGGGCCAACATCAAGGATTTTTTTTCATATCCAGTGGAGTTACATATACTGTAGAAGGCAAAATGTGATACTGCTTGTTATTGTTCCTTGTATTGCATTTTGCCCAACATCAATCATGACAGTTTCTTTGGCATCAAAGCCAAGTGATCATGTCTGAACTCCCCTGAATGGGAATGGTGAGAGAGATGTGTGGTATGGTAATAGGTAGACATGGAGAGATAATGTAACTCATTTACACTTCTGGGGGCAACCAATCCTGATCTCTGGTGAACCTGAGGTCCTTGGTGTTGAAAAGACGATGCTGGTTCACACTCCATTCCTAGATATGAATCATGGTTGTACTCATATTGGATGTCACCTACGTAGTACATTTATACTGACAGTGAACGTACATCGGGCTGCGATTCCTTGGGTAAGATTGATAAACTATAAATATTTAGGAGAATATGAATACAAAGTTCTTATTGAAAAAAACTTATGACCTGGCCAATAGCCATTGACATTGCTTGGGAAGTTAGAGCTAGTTATATAAAGTATGCCCATGGTGATGATAAAATGAAATGAATAGTAACAAGTAGCTGTTCCTAAATACTCAATAAAATAGTAAGTGCTCCATATATCAGCTAGTGTTTATTACATGTTATTTCACCATTCAGATTTTTATGATTCAAGAATTAGAATTTCCTTTGAAATACTACCGAAAGAGTGGAAACATTTGGTTAGGCAAACCTAATGTTGAGTTGTATCAGAACATAGTTTTTTCCGGTAAGAACAAGTACTGTGATTTTACATACGGACTGCAGGTAAACCGATACTATCATGGTAACTTAGAAAGCTACGATGTACATCTGTAAATTAATAATGAGTTTTTAAAGAATTAAGCTACATCTATCTATCTATCTATCTATCTATCTATTTATGGAAGATGATATGGAAGACCTAGATTCATTTATTATGTAAGTCAAATATTTACATACATGAGACATGTAGGACGGCTCTCTCTACATCCAATTATCAAATTCCCTTTTAATATTATACAGTATCTGCACTGATGCCCTAGTGTCTGCTACATGGAGACATACGCAAATTAGTGTTTGATTGTTCAGGGCATTTGAGCGGAAGCTTAAGGATGCGTCTCTTGTTAGCTTAGTTTGGGTTGTGATTTATCAAAATCTATCTATATCTATCTACTGTATAGAGTTGATTGTTGGATTATACATGCACACTTGTCATACTTAATAGGATATGTCCCATATAATTTTATAGCAGCAACGAGAATTATAATATCTGTAAGCGATATTCTTTCCCCTTATCCTGACCCCTTGTAAAGGTTGAAACTATAATAAGGATGGTGTCAGAATGTAGGGTCTTGTTTCCTGAGACTCTATATCTAATATAGTTATATTTTCCTAAAGCAAAGAAGAATTCAATCTAAAAGCAAGTTTGCATAACACCTGAAAGTACAAGACAACCTAGATTAGTCACATTTTCTCCTTTATGTTGAAATCATTGTGTTCAAAGGCCTAGCATTCAGCTATCTTACAAACCCATACTCAATTAATATTTCTATTAAATGATGCTTTGGAAAACAGCCAAAACCAAGATGTATATCTTCTTAGCTATGACAAAACGTATCTGTTCTAATGTATCCCAGTCCGGCAGAATATAAAGAATATAATCCAGAAATAACACGGACCCTGATTAGTGTGATTTTTATAATGATTTCAGCACAACACTGCTCCAGTGAACAGCATTGTGGTGCATTCAATGTTGCACTCTGTCTGACAGCTTTAGCTAAACCAAGCGGATGTTCTCTAGTAATAGGGATGAGAACAAGGCAAAAACTCGACCATCATTATAGGGCCCTTGCAAAAAAATGGGAGCATTAGGATATCATTGTCACTCGCTCACTTTAATATACAGGCAAAACATATAAAGAATCTAAAATATAAATGTACTCATATTTATCTACTTGTGATGTCATGTTAATGCAATGCATACATGTCATGTACTGTACGTACAATTACAAGTCTTAAGGTTGCATATTTATTTTGTGTTATTATGTGTTTTTATACTTTTTTTGTAAATTATGGTGGTAGATTCAATAAATAAAGTAAATACATAAAGTTGTGAACGATAAGAAATGTGGCTATTAATTAACTAAATTCTAAAATAATATCAGTTTTTTTTTACATAGCTAATAGATGCCTACTAATTATGTGTATCCAGACTGTCACACACCTTTATCAGCCTCAGTGGATTGTTTGCTTTGCCCTGTTATCACTCCAGTATCCCTCACATGTAACCCTCTCAGTGCTGGTAATTCATAAAATCCCTTACTTCTCCAACTTATAGTGAAAAAGACACTTGCTTTTCCCTGTGTCCACTAGATAATGTATTCCTCCTCTGCACGGATTGAGTTGCATTTGTTATCACGTGAGAAGAGATAAGCAAGTGTATATAAATTTTATATGGAACTTGCATAATTAATACATCAACACATTAGTCATTTATAACATGGTTTCCCTCTACATTATTGTTCCAACAGCCAGTGTGTTATGTTCGTATGAGGTGAGGTATGTTACCAGTTCAGTTGGAAGTTTATAAGTATAAACAATTAATTGTGAAGGTAAAATAATAGACAATTTTTAAAATATGTATTTTTTCTAAGTTTAGTGGCAAAGTCATAAAGAGACGTTGGGAGCTGAGACGTCTATTCCTGGGAGAAGTCTATTTAGTGTTGTTATTATATTCATTAATTATATAAGTCTTCCAATTATTCTTAAAAACTACTATATGAGTTGTATAAAAGTTGGCGCCTTTGTTCTTTTTTTATGGCTGGACATTTCAAACACAACTGATGAGCATCAAATGAAAGTGTCTTTTGCTGCCAAATAAATCAATTTGTTTCTTTCAAATAAAGCAGTGAATTCACCCTAGACAAGACTTGTGCTCTCAAACTGAAGGATGTCTGCTTTGTAGCTAAAGACAAAGGAAGCACACAGGAATAAATATTGATTGAACTAATCATCTGATGAATAGGAATGAGCTTAACCAGTACACCATTATAATGGGTTGTGTTAACTAGCCCCTTGCGTGGCCCATATGCTGCCCTTTCAACCCATGACCCCAGTCATTCAGTGTATATTGAGAGAAACCACAGGTGTTATAACGGCATCTTGGGCAAATGAAGCTAAATAAAACAGTTGTGTAAATAACAGACAATGGGATAGTTACACTCAGTTCTTCTTCGAACAACATGATGGGCAGACAATGGCATAGACATGGGCATGGCGATCAGACCATGACTGTGTGACAACCTCTTTCAGAATCAACTCCGTAAATGAACACTTCCAGACTGGCTCAAAATACATTGTCTGGACCAATGAGCAACCAAGTTATTACTCTGTTTGTTGTCTGGAGACTTAATGATGGCCTTTCTCAAAGACACAAGGCTGAAGAACTTTCTGAGCCTACATAATTATGTATGTTTTCTGTGTTAGTTGTCTTTTTACGTTAGTGCTATGGCATCACGAGTGCAACATAAACGTGGCCTGAAGACCAATTTTATATGCTTAACAGCAGACATTCTTTATTGTGGGCTTTAGTATTAAAGTATAATACATGGAATGTCTAACCAAAGCATTAGATGCTCTGTGAAGGTCGTGTTTTACTGCTATCTGCCAGAGGGTAACCTTTACAGTTACATGTCTACCACTTGTTCATGGCTAGTGTTTTCACGTGTTGGTGCAGTTGTAATTCTCTAAGAGTTGATGGTCTGAAGTGTTAGAAATGAGAGGTCAAGTTGCTTGGAAACCCTTTCTTTGTAGAAGGACACGAATACCGCTCTATATTAGATTATGTGTAAACTAGCCATGGTCCATTGCACAATGTAAATAGTCATATACAAGGACAATCATTTTTATAATAACATTAAACAAAGATTAATACATGAAACACATTTATGGATACACTTTTGATTTTACAATTTTTAGAATATTTGGAAATACTCGCTCAATTATATGGCTTCAAGGTAACATACTTTAAAAGCCTATACCGTACATGTTCCGTCTACTTTAATCAAGTCTTCTTTGTTAATTAAATAAAATGAATATCACTTTAAGATCTATTTATGCTCATTCTGTCATTTCATTTTCCGCATACAAGAAGCTACATATTATATAATGTTTTTCAATCTCTGTGAGAATTTTTTTAGAAAACTTCTTATAGAAACCACTACCATGACCTGACTCCTGACATTGGTCCATGACACCTTAAGGCCTAAACAGATCCTATTGTTTAGATGCCTGGGGAACACTTGAAGCCACAGGTTGGGATCCCTGTTAATGTATTACATACAAAGCAATGATTTTAAGTTCGGCTTGTAGAATGCTACTAAATTTCAAGAAATTGGTCACTGAAATTCATCCAGACACTGCCCATTTACTGTACACCAACCTATGCTGCTCTTCTGTCATTTTCTATGATACTTAGAAATTGTATGGTCTACAGAACAGCACTCCAAACTTCAGAGTACAGAGAAATTTCCTGCCAGGCATATTTTTTCATCTATGATCCAGAACTACTACTATTTTGTGAAATGTATCACAATTCAGTCAATGGGGGTCATTTATCATTAGTCTGTGTTTGTGTGTCTTTTTTTCAGGTTTTGCACTTGTTTGATTCATTTTAAAGGGTGATATATCAGACAGCTGAGTCTTTGGGTTTTTTGCAATTTTTATCACACAAAAGTCACAAATTCTTCTCCAATTCCTTCTGAACTTTGCCTATGCCTGCTAGGAACTGGAGTTTATATGCTCCAAGTAGCAACCTTTTTTACCTGCAGATTGTTGAAAAATTGTGACTCTATATTTGAATTCTAAAGATAGATCAGGTACAACACTGAAAAACTCTGGCACTGTTACATTTGAGCCAAAAAGGGGCAGTATAAAAGCCTAGGGAGGAATTGCAAATAGAAGGGCTGTGTAAACTTAAGTTTAATCTAGAAACTATTTGATATATGTGATGTATTGCCCAGGCAATAAAAATACACTTCATCTTCAATCTCAGCCTATAGTATTAGAGTCTGTGTATCATTTGCATCTCAAGCTGGCAATTTACACCTTGGTGATCTCATCTCAAGTACAGGCAGTCCCCTACTTAAGGACACCCGACTTACAGACAACCCATAGTTAGAGAGGGACCCCTCTGCCCACTGTGACCCCTCTGGATGCTTTATTATAGTTCCAGACTGCAACAATCTGCTGTAAGGTGTCTGTAATAAAACTTTATTGATAATCCTTGGTCATATTACAGCAAACATTTTGAAACTCCAATTGTCACTGTGGCAAAAGAAAAAAAATTGTCTAGAACTTCAATTATAAAATATACAGTTTCGACTTACATACAAATTCAACTTAAGAACAAACCTCCGGACCCTATCTTATATGTAACCCAGGGACCGCCTGTATTGGAATTTCTTGCCTCACATTATTTTCAATATATTAGGCAGTTATCTTTAATATCTTAATATAAGACTGAAAAAGCACAGAATTTCTTGTTATACAAGGATGAGACCAAAAGAACATTCTTCGTAGAATCCATGTTCCTTAAAATGACTACAATGTAATGCATTGATTGGCTCATGTTTGAAACTGTTAACGTTATTTATGCTGGTTTAGTTCTAGGAAATAGCCTGAAGGGTGAGATTATTATAAAGTTTATTCATTTAGAATTTTACATCATTTGAACAAACCAAGAAAAACTATTCAAATCTTGAATATTTGTAGATGTTTGGTGCTATATGTGTATGTGTGCTATTTGCTTGACATTTACACTAACATTTCTTTAATATGCTAATGTACACGGTGGTGCGCTAATAGCAAAACCATGTCGCCATTAGAGCAGGAGAGAAACACCATACGTCTAAGTGCATTAACCAGCTAAACCTGTGAAGATGCAACACATCCATGTAATGCAAGTCATTTGTGTTTTATGGCTCTTCCCAAGAGCACTGATGTTTATATGCTTCTGTAACTTGCTGGTGAGAAATTCCAGCTATTGATTTTACTTCTGCTTCTCCGTTTCCATCACTTCTGAGTTTCTTAACCTTCTAGAGTACCCCAAAAGGTCAGATTTTAAGGATATTCCTCTATGGTCAGAAGTGTAGTAATTGCTATGTTAGTCAATTATTCTTATCTATAGGTATTGTTCAACTACCTCCAGATAGAAGCCCATAGAAGCCCATGGTTAAGTAACATTATAATGTTACTTTACTGTACAGAAATTATTATTATTTCGACAGCAGGAGCCATTTTCTTATCAAAGGTCTAGTAAGAAAAATAACTGAATTTGATTTCTGATATGAACTATATGACACTACACATTTATAATAAACTGAATGAATCCCAACTCTCAGTATATATTGGCTTAGATCAGTCTGCAACCTTACCCCGTTATCCCTGGATGGAAGAGTTTGCTATTTCTTCTTCTTTTTATCTCACATCGTACTTAGAGAAAGAGAGTTGTGGCCAGAATTAGCTAGACCTCCTCAGGTTGTTCAGAATAACCTGCTGGTAAATATTTTCGGCAATAATTTTGTAAACTATAACCTTTATCCATTTGTGCCATGTTTGTGTTTTAAGAGAATCAGCATAGTCTGCTGCAAAAAGTGTCACAGCCCTTGTTATCTTGAAGGTGGTCCTTTACTTATTCATTTAGGTCTGGTTTCTTAGATGACCATATATTTTAGATATTTGTTATTCGGTTCTGTTACATGTAGGCTATAAAGATTGAGGGAGCTGTCACAAATCCCAGTTTTGTTTTGGTTTTTAATGTAATTCTTGAGCCAAAACCAATCTTGTATCATACAATCATGTGTTTTTTTTACCTATTCTCTTTTTATGATCTAAATATGACTTGAATTGCACAAACTGCATTTAAAAACCTGTGTACCGTTACGTTATAGGTTGTAACATTACCTTAATATTCATGGTGACAAATTGAGTGGTCCCTGGTATCTATAAGTAGGACAACCATATAGATTTTTGATATATATCCATGGATATAAATCTATTTTGATCCTTCCCTAAACACCATTACCAAAATCTCTCTTTAGCCTTTGAGGTCATAATGTTTGGAATATTGTAACATAGATTTCAAAACATAAATGGCAAAAAAAAGGGACATCATTGAAACATAAAATCTACCTATATGGTACTTCTATTAAATAAGGCTTCCATGCTCATTAGATTGAAGTAATCTAGATAATTTTTCAATTGAATTGGCCCTAAAGACATTCTGTACACATCTGGCTGAAGTAAAGGTGCATGATATTTTAGTAGAGCTGAGGACATGAGTATTAGCCAACTGCTCTGGCGCTTCTTATCTCCAAGGTTTAGTGCAAGAGATATCCATCTTGTCTGACTCAAGACACAGTAGTGGAGTAGAGGTCTATCAGACTTAACAAATATTAGCACCATAATAAAAAGTCTGGGACGGATCTAACAATGACACGATCAGATTGTTTGATGCAAGAGAAGTGTTATTTATAACAAATTGCACATTTTTAACAATTTGTTCGACTCTATAAAGTTCAATTATATTTGAAAGCAGAATATAAGATTGTTAGATATTCATCAACTTTAACTCTGCATACAGAAATTCAAGAAGTCACCTCTAAACCTCTGATCTATTAATTCCCATATAAATGCCACCCACTGGCTCATGCTATAGGACTGTGGTGTGTTACATATACTGCAGCTTCATCCAAGGTGGTAGATATACCAAATATATAAAAGGAAGTTGCAGAACAGTCTCAGTTGTGTTGCTTGAAAAATATCCTGCACTGACGTGAGCTGATAAACCTTTATCTAATAATATTTCTATTTATATGTATGGTGATTCTGAGAGTAAAACTGAAAGTGATATTATGGTGAATGTTTAATTTCAATGACTTTGCATACTTATATACTTAATAAATATATAATTAAAATACATTATGAATGTCTATTATTGGCTCTTTTATGAAGGCATTGAATTTCAATATTATGACATAGAGGCTTTAAACAGAGGGGTTCCCCACCTCATTACCCAGAATGCAGAATTGCTGCATTTGCTATGAATAATCATTTATTCCAATTCCTGGCAATACCATAATCGTAGATTTGTAGTGCTCAGTTTATCATTAAGTAGGTTCCAGTCTGAAATCTTATTTCATGCCCAGGTTCATGGTTTGCCACACAGTTTCCGGACTGATCACCAAACTGGTTCCAATCTGAATGTTGTGTAATCTGATGAGAAACTCCTTTTAAACAATCTAGATAGTCTGTATAAGCTCTTTCACATTGGCATTGGTGCTCAGCTTCAGTTGCACATCCATTGCATTTCGTCTCCATTGTGTCTCCGTTTTTCTACCATTTTGTCTCTGTGTCCGGTAAAAAAATCTGAAGGTTTAACATTGCTTTGAAAACATAACACCTGGTAGTTTTTCAGCCTCAGTGAAAAAAAGCGGATGTTTTATCAGTTTTTTTGCGGCCCCATAGACTTCTATTGCCTTCCGTGATGCGCATCTGTGAAAAAATAGGACATGTTCATAATTTTTTCCAAGGACAACAGATCAGTGAAAACACCCATAGAAATAAATGGCTCCATGAGACATCCGTGGAAATCACTGAACCACGGATGTGAAAAACAACGCCAATGTGAAAAAACCCTAACAAACAGCCAGTTGAAGTAATAATAAGTAGCATGCAATAATTTGACCACCCATGTGTCAGCTAATTTCCCAATGCCATTAGTAACATTAATGACTGGATTTTCTTCTTGAATACAGTGCTATACAATTGCTACATAAAATTCTGTAGTATCTCCAGCTATGACTAACTAGTTTAAAACTCAGAGTAACAAAGGATGGGGTATGCTGCCTCTCCATCTGTTGCTTCCCATAATGTCGTGTAACACATCATATGATGAGCAAAGTTCATCAACAGTTAGAGCTTTATTAATTGGCTTCCATTGTTTTAATTGGCATCGTTCACTATCCTAAATGAACAGTTACATCTTTGTTCTACAGTCAATAACGTTGAAGAACTCTTCACATTTTTTCAGATACAAATGCCTTATAATATTTAGTGAAAGCAAAAACGAAAACTATAAATTATGTATCTCATTATTCTTCCCTTGGAGACACGTCCCATAAAACATATTTTCCAGATCACCAGTTTCATTCCCTGACCACTTTTTATAAGTGGAAGGGATGTTATAAATATTATCTGGAAATAGAATATTAATCTAATTAATTTGCTAAAAATATCACAACTGTGCATACCTGATGTTATGCAAGGTGTTCACAGCAGCGGCATCATGTATGTTTATATTTTAATTTTGTTGTAGAAAAATAAATTAGATTTTTTTTTTATCAAAGTAAGGGTATGTTTTAGTATAATTTGAATATGATAGACAATAATTTCCATTGACTGTTCTATGTTTCAATAACCTTAGAACATATAGCATATAGGAAAGGTTATAGTTATAGTTACTTATGCAGCTGAATTATTTCTGGGGAAGGTTAAAAAAATATATATACTGTATGAAACCTGTCTGTTGTGCAACCCATGTTCCCATTGATTACAGTGTTGAGTGTCAGTCTGTCGATAAATACAATTGTCACTGCATAGGTCTTGGCGTTCATTGTGAAACCGGAAAACATTTTTATAGTCTTTGAATATTTTGTGTTTTAAAAAGAGCCAAACAAGATTAGATTGGTCTTAAAGTTTGTGTATTTAATAAAAAAAAGTCTTGTGACCAGAGCTTTGTAACAATATGTAATCCCATAGTGGTCAAGCAACCTTGTTAGTAACAGTATATACTTATTGTCTGACAATTCCTGTCAGATCCAATGGCATTGTACTGCCTTTTATGGAATCATAGGGTGTAGCAATTTTTTAATGCAAGATACTTTGTGTATACTGTAGTACACTTAGCTGCGCCGTTTTTCAGCACTCTTCATATGTATTGCCCCAGAGAGTTTAAGCACAGCATTTCTGTTGGCTATAACTATTGAGATCCCAACCTGGTTTTCTTACAAATGATTAAACCCTGGTAATCTTTATTCAGAAAAATATACAATACTGATAATTATGTTAATTAGGTGACATTTACAGAGCAAACATGATTCTTACACTTAAGGAACAAAGATTGATTTTGCTTCGTGTATTATGTGTATAATGGAGACATTTTTAGACTGTATAAAAATAAGTAAAACCTTGAAGCAATTGTAAAATGTAGTAGAAATGTTAAACTTCAGTGGTAAAAGTCAGCGAAAATGAATTGAAATAATGATCTCTCTGGGGATGATTTATCAAATAATGTTCCTGGTTCATGCGGCCAGATACTTGAATTGGAGTTGCAGCAGGAAGTCCTGTGTTACGCTGCGGCAGAGTTTGATTAATCACCCTTGGTGACTATGTACAGAGAAAAGATGAAAAGGAGGCTACAGTTGTGCAACATATCAGTTATGTTGCAGACCATAGACGTAACTTACTGATAGAATATTTGGCATGATAAACATTCTATAATTTCTACTAAAGTATATATTTAAATATTTCTTACATACATGGTAGACTTGGCATTTTTATATTATTGCCGGTCTGCTTTCATCCACAGGGTCATTATACTTGTGGACACATACAAGCTCACCTCTCATTCCAACATGCTAAGTGAGGCATGGACCACCCCTCTGCATGGGCATGGGCAAGTCCAGCCAAGCTCAAAATACAATGATTTCTTTATTGAAGCATAGTAGCAATATACAATATCCACTCTGACAAGTATATGAGGCCAACGTGTTTCAGACAGTAGCCCTGTCCTTAATCATGACTAGTACTTGTGCCAGCCATTGGTCCAAAAGTCAAATGAAGCATGCCCACATTGTTCCTCTGTCTCTTTTTGTGGTGTTAAGGTACAGCACAACAACTATATAACATAGAGCAGTTATGGAAAACCTTTTAGAGACCAAGGGGGGAATTTATCATACGACGGTGCTCGTGCCAACTTATTTATTGCATAGTATCAACATGTCTTTCTGCATCTGAGGTACCCAATACTATTGGAAGAAGGAGTGGAAAACCAGATTATGATTGTGGCTTCGCTCCGATCCCCCAAACAGCAAAAAAAAGAATTATTTTTATAATCATGAGCCCAGAGCAGGAGCACCAACCCACTCCACACTTTCTCGCCTTTAATAATTCCTTTATTTATATAGCACACACAGATTACGCAGCACTACAAAGAGCTAGCCAAATCATTCCCTGTCCCCAATGGGGCTCACAATCTAATCAACCTACCAGTATGTTTTTGGAGTATGGGAGGAAACCAGAGAACCCAGAGGAAACCCACGCAAACATGGAGAGAACATACAAACTGGTTTCAGATGTTGACATGGGACTTGAACCCAGAATCCCAGGGCTGCAAGGCTGTAGTGCTAACCATTAAGCTACCATGCTGCACCACTAAGCCACCTTGCTGAAGTCCCAGGCAGCACATGATGTGTTGTTATAAAATAGTGCTAGTGCTGAGCATGGTACATTGTGAGCTGTCTGAGACAGCAGGAAAATACTTTAGCAAACTGTGTTCTTGAGTGAAGGCCTGGGAGCCCACACTGAGGTTTGCCATCACAGACATAGCTTGTGTATCATCATCATCACCATCATCACTCTTTGTCCCATCATCAGTCTCCTAACAGCTGGGATTGACAGAATGCATCCCACAGCATAAGTTCAGTTTAAAGCCAACTCAGGGCTAAACTATTAAACCCCTTCAATAATAATTGGGTAATTAAGTGTTTAAAACGAAGATAGAAAGCCCTTTCTCCTCTTATCATATACTCCTTCATTATAAAAAATGTAACAAACAGTAAAGAAATGCCTTTTTTTTAATCAATCTTATATATGTGGTCCCCAAAATTGTGCTATGAAATAATACACACAGATACGTATGCAAATGGAAAAGTTTTATGGCTGTTGTGAGCAAAAGATTTATCCATTTAGCCTGAAAAATGCACTCTTAAGACCAACACTAGAC
Source organism: Engystomops pustulosus (assembly GCA_019512145.1). Taxonomy (NCBI): domain Eukaryota; kingdom Metazoa; phylum Chordata; class Amphibia; order Anura; family Leptodactylidae; genus Engystomops; species Engystomops pustulosus. Next base: position 198,847,662 of record CM033641.1, read on the forward strand.
CAATCACAGATGCTTTCAACTCCTGAACATCTATCCTAAAAATTACAGTAAAAATATCATACATATTACTATGGGCCTTACTAATGGTTTCTTATCACAAACACTGTAAAAATAGTGTATAACTGTTGTATTGTGGTGAGACAGACCCAGTCACCCTTCCAATTAGCAGAGCTATAATTCCCAATATGGGAATAATGTAAATATTCTTAGTTTAAACAATAGGTATTAGACTTAAATATAGATTACAAGGAGACGCTGGATATTAATGGATATACTGTTATCCCATGCTGTTTGTGTTGATGAGTGAGTGTGTGAGAAGTTGAGCCCATAAAACCATCTTCAGAAGATTACTTTGATCTGGCATGTTTATAATTGATTTGGTCTTCATCTTGTTTCTATCTGTTGCTTTCATTAATGTATAATTGCAACATCTATTATATATATATATTCTATATATATATTCATATATATTATATAGAATATTTCATGTTTCTACTATGCCTTCTGTATGTAACTGCCATTGCATATTGCACAGTAAAGAACATGAGAATTATGCAGCTGAATGCCCATTTAATCCATGGCCCATGAACAGTAATATAGAAGCAGATGGGTGGTTCACTGTGGATTAATTATGTCAGCAGGGGGGAGCTGCGAGCAGCAAAAGTCATGTACACAATCAGTCAAAATACAGAGAAAGTCTCCATTCATACTCAACCTAGGATAGCGTAGAGTCTGTCTTTCTCAGTTGTGTTGGTCCATTTTCTTTCAGACAAATGATTTCAAGAGCATAAACTATGCTAGATTTCCTTGACATAAATTATTCCATCTATAATTAAAAGGGGTTGTGTAGAGGACTACAAATTTTGTAAAAGAGGCAGAATGTATCAAAACACAGGCAGTCCTCGACTTAAGGACACCCGACTTACAAACAACCCCTAGTTACAAACGGATCTCTCTGCCCACTCTGACCTCTGGCGCAGCTCTCTGGATGTTGGTAATTTACTGCACTTTAGCCCCTGGTTTGAGTGAGCAATTGAAAGCTGTCTGCAATGGAGCTTTATTGTTAATCCTTGTTCCCTTGTCAACCCATATTTTTCGAAATCAAATTGTCACAGGGACGAAAAAGAATTTGTCTGTAGTTAAAAATATACACAGAATATACCCATTCCTACTTCCATACAAATTCAACTTAATAACAAACCGATAGACCCTATATATTCAGTAAAGTTGTACTCTGTGATGTGGTATTTTATTTGTATATGTCCCCAGCATACGGAATATGATGGGGCTATATGAATAAAGATTATTATTATGAACCTATTTTGTACAAAACCCAGGAACTGTGTGTAAATATATTAGAACGAACCTTAAACACAGGAATACTATGTTTGATGAGACAAATGAAACGAAACAATTATTGTAAGGAGAAGAGTAAACACCAGAGTAAATATTGTAGCACTTGTGATGGTTTTATTGTAGGCAATACTCATATCTTTGTTACTGTCATTCTAACACTTACAATGTCCCCTTCAATCATTTTTTGTGGTTGTGTCACAACACATAATGCATGGCAGTAAATGCCTGCTTAGCCCATCAGCAATTACCAGACTCAGTCAGTGATTGACTAGGAGGAGCATTTCCAGCCATGAATTCTGAGACTGGATGAGGTAGTAAATACCACCATGGATCCGATACATTTTGGAATAGCAGAATGAGTAATGCCTATTTTATTCTTTTAACCAATCTCGGCCCATGTACAAAGCATTATATCCAGTCGGACAACCCCTTTAATAATATTATATGCAACAATAATAGTCAATAATAGTAAAGCAACCTAATGCTCCATTTAATTTCTGAATATATGACATATTTAATATATTTCTTATTTAATCTCATAATTGATTCCATAATATTCTTTACAGCTTCCCTATCAGTATTCACATGCTGTTTTATGACAGTCTGTGTCTGCTACTCTAGTAAATAGTGTACAATATTTTATTGATGGATAGATCTTCTAGTATTGGAATATAGTTTACTATAATAAATCTATTCATATACTGTACTGGAAACTTGTTGTATGGTTTAAATACCATTGCTGGTAGTCTTTTACAAAATAAATATCTTATTCTACAAACAATTCATATCTTTCAACCAACAAATAAAATTCAAGATGTTAAAAAAAAATCTACAAGAGGGAATGAGTGATTAAGACAATTCTACCATATGGCTCGTAATCTGCATTATGGTACACAGATCTGTAGTTAAAACCTCCGGAATTGCAATTACTGCTTATGCATAGCAGCCTCCATCATTATTAAGCTAACATGTTGCTCTAGTGGTTAAGTGGTAGCTGTAGGTTGTTCTCAGACCAAACCCAATTCCATTACTTCACAATTCAATGGAGATCAGGCTGATGCTGTGCTCACTGTGTGACACAAATGTAACAGACCATAGTCTCTCATTCTTGTGGGATGCTAAGGTTGGGAAGGAACACTTAATACTGGTATTATGCTATGATTTATCACATCAATCAGAACATATTTGAAATGTAGAAATTTTTGAACATTACAGCAACACTTCTAAAGCTTTTAGGATATCAAAACATGCATATTACTTCGGAAAATAATATACCTTCAACCGTGCATAAGTTTATTCGAAAGAATCCAAAACTGCAAACATATTGGCATTCTATTCATTAGGTAAAAGCAGGAATGATCCTCTGGAGGATTGATCCTCTTTATACTGCTCCAATACTAAATGTTCAATGGCACCATCCATAAATGGAAGTCTTTTGATAGAGGCCACATGTTGCAGTCATGACAGGCCAACGGTACAGACAAAAAATGGACGGCCATTCCAATAACAACACTGTTCCAATAATTGTCTGAAAACAACATGAAGAAAGTTTCATATCATTGGCTGTGTGGTTTACCTGAAAACCAAGTTATTGTTGCCTTTAGTTAAGAACTAATCCTTTTTACACCTATATAACATTGATGGTTATGTTATATAGAATTGTTTCCCCTAAATCCCTTCCTCATCCAATCCCTTCCCTTCCTTGGTTGAACTTGATGGACATGTGTCTTTTTTCAACCGTATAAACTATGAAACTATTAGAATACTGTTGTAACTGGTATGGTAGCTCAGTTTTTGTTAACAACATGACCACATGATGTACTTTGTGTGGTCATAGGTAGTCTTAAGATGTGTTATCACTTGTTGCATGCAACAGGCAAGTTTCCATGTATGCTACCATGCCCTCAGAAGCCACATCTATGGCAAAAGTGTGTTTTGACTGATGTATAAAGCTTCTACCATATATAGAAATGTACAGTAGTATTCTTCATAGAAATAAAGTATATGGCACTGCATAAAGAATAATTTTGTGTCTTATATTTGGACATTTACCTTTTTACAAAACTTTGCAAGATCTTCCCAGTTAAACTAGTAAGATGACCCTATAATTTCAAGCTACATTAGAACATGAATGTTTGGGGAAATCTATTGTCCTTAGAGACTGTACAAATGTATAATCTAAGATTCCAGCTCCATCTTCTCTATGGAAAGGAAGGGGGGATAAGTATATAATGTGAGTCCAATGGAAAGATGCAAAAAAACATGCTTATAGTTCAACTTGTAAATTGCAGTCTATATTTTTATATTTTATATTTTTATATTTTCAAACAACATTCACAAGATACTGAGAATGTGAATTTCACTTCATGTGAATGTGTGGAAGAAATTCTTTAAGAACAGGTTATCATTTATAATCTCTTTTTATTATTTAACTTTGTCACGCATACATATTGTTTCGTGTACTTTGTGTGTCGCAGGTCTGTAAGAACACATGTGAGAAAGTGTATCAGTGTTTTTGGGTTTGCGTTTGTCAATGTTCCTATGTGTATGTCTGTATGTGTCCATACATAAATATATCTGTATATTTGTATCTACAGTGTGAATGAGTGTCTAGTGTATGTATCTGTGCATCAGTGCAAGTGTCTGATAATATGTGTGCAAGGATGTATGTGTGTCATTCTGTGTTTAACTGTGTGATGACTCTTTACCCTCTCATTCACACAATCTGATGCTCCGTCCTCAGCGTTTTTTTATGTTGATATGAACAAAGAAGAAACGATCCTTGTTTAGTGGTTCATTTCCTCCAGGGACCTAATTTAGCCATTAAACTATTGTAGGTTTGGAAAGAGGAGGACATAGAAATGGCAGAGGTTTGCTCAGTATCGATGCTTAAGGGGCTAATTCTTCATAACCTTCTGTAAAATTCTCTCAGAAACAGCTGAATCAGGGAGTCAGGGAGAGGAGGCTTAAGACCAATTGCCACAGATTACAGTGTATATGGCTATAACAAAATCACGGAACAAAATTGGTTTCACAACTTCAAAGGGGTCTGTTAATCAGTATCCTCCAAAATCAGCTGAAAATATAACCAATCTTACATTCATTTCGAAATGGCTACAAATAAGGTATTAGAGAAGATTTTCTCCTATTTCTATCTCACTATAAAGATGAATCCAGTAGTAAAGTATTTCTGCTTAAAATCATCTGACCAAATAATTCACATAGTTATTTTCTAAGGCTCTGTGCGAACTTGTATTTAATGTAGATTGCATTTCAGTTTCTTCGTTCTATAATCTGGCCAGGGGTGGATAATTATAGAGTAACCACATACATGTAGAGTAACTGCATGTATTCACATGGTCCTTAAACTCTATAGGGAAGTCCATTGACTCAAACAGTCAGTTGTTAGATATCCTGCAAATAATTATTAGATATCCTAATAAACTGAAGTTAAATGAGTTTTCCAAGAATCAGAAAACACAGAGAGGAAGGGCTTTGAATATTGCTTGTACATGTATTGTCAGAGTGGTCATGTGTACACTACTTCAAGACACAAACATCCGGTATTGTTTTTTTATTTTTAATAGTTGAAAATCTGTCTCCCGGTCATTCTTTTCTTTTAAATTTACTTTGCACTTTTCCTATTTTATTTCCCTTCATAATAAATTGAATAAATTGACAACTTGGTGTTATCAGTGGTTTTGCTGAGGTGGCCAATTTATACATTCTTAGGCTAGAGAAAAGTATGTGTGTTTTTCACAGGCTGAAAACAACAATGTGGTCCATTGTTTGCAGCCCATGTGTCATCAGCATGTCAGGTCTTCTCACGCGCCAATGACAGTAGAAGAGGACTACCTTGAGCTGCAAACACATCAGGAATAGGACCTGCTCTATTAATTGCGGCCCAGGCAGCAAATATACAGTGCATATACAGTATGTACAGTGCAATAGAAACCACATCCAGCAGAGTGGGTGTTCTGAGGAGGCAGAGTTTGACTTCTGTGTTGGAGATTAATCAGTTCATGGGTTCGGAATTTAGGTGCTCACCACGCAACCCGGACATATTGACTGCTAAACAGCCAGTACGGCATATTAACACCCCTAGCAATTATGCATGGCTTTGATTCCCCTTAGGTGTCCCTTGGCTGGTAGCTAGGAATGATTTGCCTGGTTGACTATTTGGCAGCCAATCCACACCCAAACCTTGAACCCCAAGAGGAAGTTCGGGTCAGTTCATCTCTAAGACTCTTGATGTATTTAACTCCGGAGGGGTGGTAATTTCATGATTCACCAGCGCACTAGCCGTGTGATAAATCTCCCCCTTTGTCTGTATGAATTTTTACAACCAATTTACATCTCACTTTAACGTTGATTTACTGGATGATGCCAGTACGATAGGCCATGAAAGAAACATGATCTGCAAGGTGTTAAGTTACATGAAAACATAATGATAGCATATTTCTAGTGAAAGGCTTTCATTCATTTCCACAGGCCATTGATAAAACTAGTGTAGCAAAGGTTCTCTAATGTGACAGAGGTTATTATGACACACTATGGGCACTGTGGCCTATATGTGACTGCCATCTGAGCACTCCCAGTAGCTTTGCCAATCCTTCATATTTTAGGTCTGACACCCATTTCATTAGTTGGACATGACAACTGCCACAACTGTCACAGCTTAAATTAGGAGAGTTACATGTGAACACTTTCATGTTGTCAAACTTTGTAGGAAACGGCAGTAAGAGCAGAAAGATGAAGATAAAACAAAAATATATGAAATATATGTGTATGTTTACTGTGTACAGTGTACAACTTATTGTTTAAATACATATGAGTGTGTAGGATCAATTGTGTACAGATTTTGAATTTTATCACAATGAAGAGCAAAATATACTACGTTGTGTTAGATTAGTAGATCAATTATTGTAATGTGCAGTGTACCACAAGGTTTTCTTGATGTCTGCTTAGTTACTAATTGAAGTTCTAAGCATAATGATAGATCAAAGGGTACTCAAGTTTATCATGGAGATAAGGAGAGATACATATAAAGGGCAGATTGTGTGGTTCTAAAAGCAAAACTTCTTAAAGATAAAATGTACTAAAATGCTACTTTTTATGCTTATTGAGATGTTTAGCCAATGGGAAAAGTTGTCCATATTTTACCCAAGTGGCCTTCATTTGCGTTCTCAATTCTGCATATATTGCATGCTGGCTTTTGTTTTGTTTTTTTCGAAATTATGTACAAAAGAATTTCCCCCAAGGGGATCAATAAAGTACTGTATTATATTGTATCATAATGTTTTATAGGATGATGTTTGAAATGGTTAACAGGAGTTAGATAACAAGTAGTTAGCGAGTAGCTAAATGATTTTGACTTTCCAGGACACCATGATGCATGTTAGAAACATGGAGGGTTTAAAGTATCAAAGCATATGGCCATAAGCTTTGTAATATTAGTACATGCACTGCTTACAGCATTCTCTGAACAGTGTAAAATACAAAGGCAAGAGTTGAAGTTCCACCATACTGTGTATAACCCCCTCCCATGTAAGAAGAGGTGCTATATAGACACACTGCCGAGGTGCAATTATATACAGTTGTAAGAATAATGAATTGACCCTAGTAATATAATAAACTGTAGATCCCCTTTAGCAGTCTTTACCTGTCATAGATACAAATACAATTTACATATTAATGGGGAATCATTTCAATAATATCTTTCAGTTTTCAATATTTTGATTCCTTTTTCAGCTATCCTTTAGTTAATTTATATGTTTATATCCTCAATCAAGACAATTTTTTTTCTTAAAAACAAAGTTTTTTTAAACTCCTTTACGCTCTGCGCCGTACATATCTGGCGCAGAGGTACAGGGGATGTATAAAGAGGGCTCATGGGGTGAGCCCTCTTCATATAGAGGTGGGGTTTCCTGCTTATTGCAGAAAAAACCCACAGCTAATACCCACGTTCGGTGCTTGTACCGATCGTGTGTATTAACTCTTCCGATGCCGCCAGCAAAGGTGCGTCAGAGGCTGCCTGGTTTCTGCAGATTCGTTACAATTAGGTAGTGGCTCATTGTAATGAATGCTATGCAAAAATGCCATATACTGAAATACAGTAGTAGGAACGATCAGACCATCTAGGGTTAATGTACCCTAGGGGGTCTAAAAAAAAGTAAAAAAAAGTTTCAAAAATAATAAAAAACAGTAAAAAAAATAAAAATTTCGAATCACCCCCCTTTCCCTAGAACTGATATAAAACGTAATAAACAGTAAAAATCACGGGCACACTAGGTATCGCCGTGTCTCAAAATGCCCATGTATCAAAATATTAATATGTTTATTGGCGGCGGTGACCCCCATAATGGAAAATAGTGCCCAAATGTCCAAAACGCGACATCACCTAAAAAATGCAATAAAAAGTGATCAAAATGTCGCACAGTCCACAAAATCGTAGCAATGAAAACGTCAACTCATTTCACAAAAATGGCACATAACACAGTTCCCTACACCATGGTATGAAAAAGTTTTTTTTCTTTATTGTACACATTTGTTTAACTTTTGAAAATGTATTAAAACGCAATATAACATATATAAATTTGGTGTCACCATGATCATACCAAACCATAGAATAAAGTAGAGGTGTTATTTGGAGTGCACAGTGAAAGTCAGTAAAAACTGAGCCCACAAGAACGTGACGCAAACATGTTTTTTTCCAATTTTTCCAGCTTCCTAGTATACGGCATGGAATAATAAATAACGCCATAGAGAAGTAAAATTTGTTACGCACAAAATTAGCCCTCACACAGCTCTGTACATGGAAAAATGAAAAAGTTATGGATTTTAAGGTGGAGAGCGAGAAACAAGCAAAAAAAAAAACCTGCGTCCTTAAGGGGTTAAGTTCTTCCCCATCTTCAGGTCTTCAGGCTCTCTTCCCATCCTTTTGTCTGATGGTTTCCTGAAATGATCTTTTGAGGCCTTTTGTGGTTTTCTAAAGTTCTTTGACTTGTGGTATGGTTCACACAACCAAACAGATTTGTCAGTAACCGTTGTCAGTGTGCATATTTAATAGGTGTTGTACTCATCCACTCATCCTGTTTCATTTCCTTAATTTAATCAAATTTGTTCTTAGTGTAGTCTGACCCTAAGTTTAAAGAATTTTCCCCTGTCACTTTAACAGTACCTAATAGGGTCACCCATATGGTACTTACCCTGGTAATAAAGCAGAATTCAGGACATCTTGTAACATTCCATGTCCTGCTGCCTTCTGGTAGATGACTCTGGAAGGCAGCAAGACACGTCAGTCCTTGCGACTTTAAAGGTAAGGCTCACTAATAAGGCTCATTAGTATAATTTTAAAAATTGGTTTTTAAAAGGAAGGAGGCCATGGACAAATAATATAAGAAGATTACCACAATCATGGTGTCAAAATCTATGATTAAGGCCCCATTCATACTTGTGTTTGTGACGAGTGTGTTCTCTGGGTGTTTTTGACCAGCAGAACTTGCATCACACTCTGACCCATTGGGGCACATTTACTAAGCAGTCTGCACCAGAATTGTAGCGTACAGTGCACAAAGATACATGTGAAAACTGGTTGCACATGTATTTATGAAGTGTCTGCGCTAGTATTGTATCGCAGCTGCTCTAGGCACACCGTGACACAATCCTGTGCACTGAAAGGGGCGCTCTGGTGCGTACTCACACCAGCCGCCACATTTATCTTGGCAAGTCAGATAGAAATCTGGCGCATTCCCCTCAAACTGAGTGCAAAAGAAAAAATCTGTTCAGTTCCACCACTTCGGGCATTTGCAGCGTGTGCCACGTTCATGAAGGTTGTTTTTCATTGATCAATTGCCATAGAAAAGATAGACTGCGGTCATGAGTCTTTTTCATGTGTGTTGAAAATGCATTGAAAACACCAAAAAAAAAAGAGTGAGAAAAACTGAGACCCTGAACAAATTGAAACCTGATTGCACTCTGATCAGACTCATACGTAATCAGCAACGCAAGTGTGAAAGGGGCCTGTGATAAAGTTTACACATTACATTTTTTTCCTGCACCATAGATGCTTTTATACTGAAAACATGTATTAAAAAATGCATGAAACGTAAAATTTAATCACCGTATGGTGACAAAGGACAAAGTCTGCTCATTTCTGTTATCTCTGTCGATTACTGATACAGCATTCTCATTTTTCATGTACAGTTTAGCATGACTACAATGTGCTTATTAAATCATAGATGTTAAATAGAAATCTCCCCATTTATATGTTTTGCCTAATAAATAATCCCAGAATACAAACCATCTTCCAGTAGCTGTTTGGCAGCTTTTCCAAGAGTGAATCTTGCACAGGGGACGTTTTGCTATAGATGGCCTGGAAGTGTAAGCCAATTTGCACAGGCTATAAGATTTACAGGTGCTCTGGGGTTTACAGACACAATGAAAATGTGGTTATTGCAGCCTTAGTGAAAGTAAATGTTATCCCAGAACTACATTGTTACAAGACAAAAAAAAAATGTTGAAATCATTTCATCACTGCAAGACGTCTTTACTTCTCATTCTCAGAAAATGCAGCAAGTATATAATGATACCAAAATCATGGCTGCCTAGATTAGTACTGAAATTACAGGAACAGTCTGGTATATGCGCCACATGTGGTAAAGTGCCCGTATGATAAGATCACAGGGCATGACAGGACTGCAGATTTATTGGGAAAAAACTTCTTTTAATAGATCCTCAGTATTATACTGTGTACCTATCACTTACCCAACATTCTGGCTCATGCCCTGGTTATTTTCTCTCAATGTCTTTACCCTAATGTACATACAGCAGGTAGTAACATTTCATGTTTGAGTCCCAGCAACTTTCTGGAGGATTTTTTATGGGATAAAGTGCATTTAATTGGCCACAGTTCTGGGATCCAATCCAGGCGATCACCTGGCTGTGTGAATAAGCCCTTAAACTGTAGTATCTTATAAAGGTTTTTTCAACCTAAAATTCTTATTGACTTTTCTATAGGATAGATGATTATTAGTATCATTGAGGGTGCTATATCAAGCATAACTACTTATAAGTTGTTTTGCATTACTGTAGTAAGAGCTGCAGGAACACAGCTCTATGAAGATAGACACAGCTGGTGGATAAGTTGGAGGTCAACGGTGCTCCAATCAAATGAAATACGGTAGCACTCCAATGGCATAAAAAAACTTTCATTTTCTATTGAAACACATTTTGGTTCGGTATATGAGCCTTCATCTGGCTGCCTGATGAAGACTCTAGTATGTAACCGAAACATTTTGCAGTAAAGAATATAAGTTTTTTTTTAATCTATTGCGGTGCCACCATATTTCATTACATTGGAGCAACGATGACCTCCATCTCATCCACCTTCTGCGTCTGTCTTCCTTGAACCCTTTCCCCTCCCATCCTTCGAGTGCGAAATGAGACAACTGCTGCAGGAAACCGGTGAGAGTCCAAACACTTACCTGTCACCTTTGGTTTGTGCTTTGTCTTTTGCACTGTTCTCACATTACCTTGGTCTTGTTGATTGGCTTCTCTTGGCCTAGGAGAGATCTGGGTTCTTTCTTATAATCTATATAAGAACACAACTCTACCAGCCAACTGGTTGCTTTACAAGAACAGCTCATTCACTTACAGTAAATGAGAGCAGAGCCTGGAGTACAACCAGATGACCAATACACTATGCATGGTGCTGTATTTTTCTGGCTGTAACAGTTGGTTGGCTGAATCGTATGGGTAGGTCATTAGCAGGTTTGGACTAGAAAACCCCTTTAATAACTAGTAAACAGTGTTCTTTGCTTTCCATATCATTAAACACGTACATTTACAATCCAGTGCCTTATGATTAAATAGAAGAATCTGCTACTTTGGAGTGTGATATTTTATGAATTAAATCCCTTTACACTAACCTGCTTAGCGCTGCATTCAGAATTGTCTTTGTCTAACTACAGAAAGCAAATTCTTTAAATACAGGTGTAACCTCCTTTCTTCTGATCTCTGCGGTATCTCTTTGTGCTTTTTAGAATCTGTGGGATGAAAAGGACCACTGAGCGCACCCTCTACTGACCTTGAATATTGTCTGAGATAAGCATCCCATTGTGATGGCTATGTGACTTATCTAGCCATTACCTGTGGCTTTTAAAGGAGTCAGTTTTCAGTTTCACATCTAGCATCTGATTTGACCATAGTTTCCAAGTATTACTAAACCAGTGGTCTATATTCTGCTTAACAGTGTTAGACAGAAGATCACAGGGCAGATTCTTAAGTGCTATAACCTTACTTGACTGTAGGGGGAAGTATTTTGGCATATATACAATTTAGCCTGTGCTTCTTCATCTCAACTGACTTCAAATGATTTGTAGGAATATTGCATTTAATTGCCATTTATTTACGAATATCTTTATTGGGATCACAAAGGTAAGAAAGGGACATAACACATAAATCCACAGTCGGAGGACCACAATACCTTTCTGTGAGGTTGGAGCGAACTAACAAGTCATAATGTACTCTAATACCTCTTAAACTAAATATTCAGAGAGGATATATGGACACATACAGCACAAGCTAGCTACAATCTGACAAGCATATTTAACTGACCTGCTGCAGACCTTATCTCTTCTTCCATTGGGGGGAACCCATCATGGAGGATTAGAGAGGAGCTTATTGTTACAGTGCAAGGAGCATTAAGGCTACGTCTGTTGCCTGCAGTCACCCTGGCAGTGTCACTTCTGGACATTGGGAAAATTCATAACTATCATAATAGTGGGAAAGCCTGCTTGATATTTTCAGTGATCTCACCCATGCTATACTGAAGCCCTGATATATTTTATGTCTTAGATATATTGGGGCATATTTTTTTGATCTTTATTCATTAAATATAAATATTTTGGGGCTTCTCTGCCAAGCCACTAGCAAATTGGAATTATCCGTAGAAATATGTTGCATTTAGGCACAAAACAAATGTATGCCAAATAGTAGCTATATTATGTCACTTTTTCTCTGTCTTCAAATGCATAGTTCAAATGCATTTTACTAACACCCCATCCAGTAGTTCAATCAGACAATAATAACCTAGAACAGTGATGGTGAACCTTTTAGCGACCGAGTGCCCAAACTGCAACCCCAAACCTCCCTCATTTATTGCGGGGTGCCAACCAAAAATTAAAGCAGTAATTTATTGCTCCCTGAACAACTTTCAATCACATTGGCCTCCTGAGGACACCAACACAGTAGAAAGAAAGAGGGAACATTTGCATCATTGTAGCTTCTATCCAGTATCCCTCTCTACACAGAGAACCAATGGGGCCAGCAGTAGCTTCTCCAAAGATAATTTGTCTCTGCCTACACGTTCTCCCTCTTCCTACAGTCCCAAGCAGCATCTTTTAAGTTGCTTGGAACTGCAGTAAAATTCTTTGAGTCCTGTCTGGTGTCCTGGGGCAATGGCCCGGGTGCCCCACAGAAAGAGATCAGAGTGCCGCCTCTGGCACCCGTGCCATAGGTTCGCCACCACTGACCTAGAAAGTCACAAAGGTCAGGATCTAGCTGTTCCCTTCAGAATGTTAGTGCTTTCTGTGGAAATGTTAATGGCAGCAGACATGTAATTTTTTTGTATTTTCCCGTGCCAGGCAAAAGATTGTTACATGCAATCTTTTTTTCTGTATGTCTTTTGTCACGGTTGCTCCACGTCTCGGGTCTCAGGCACACCCCTGCTTTCCACCCGTGCCCAGCACCCCAGCAGCCTAACTTACCTGTCCCCGCTCCTGTGCCAGCTCCTGAAGAATTAAAGGGCAGAGCACCATTGATTGGTGCTGACCATTCCCAGGATCTGTGATTAGCCAGCCTCTTCCTTCACTCCCCGTCGAATCTTTGTGCTTCAGAGAAAGCTGTGTTCCTTATGCCTAGTGCTTTTGTTCAGAATTCCTGTTGCGACCCCGTGTCCGTCCCAGACTGCGCTCCTTTGCTAACTGCCCTGACCTCCTGCTCTGTCTTTGACGTTGATTCTGTGCTGCCTGTCTCGACCTCCTGCCAGTCCCCGACCACAGATCTGCCTCACGACTCTGTACCTCACCTTGGCCACCACCGTGGACAATGTGGCGTCTGTGGAGTGACCTGGTGGTACCACCCCGCAGCAAATCCAACCCGCTTTGCGGCGGGCTCTGGTGAAGACCGGGTGCCACTTAGACTCTGCTCCCAGGTGTCGGCTTACATCATTGTTCGCACGGCTGTTAGTGATTACTGGGTAGACGGAATTAATCAGACGGAAACATCTGTTCTTTCTCATTATAAATGATCCGCAACAGTTCTGCGCCACAAAAACATTAAAATACCAGCATTTTTTTGGCGCTTATGCGATAATACATGTGCCCCATTGTGTCAGTATTGTGCATTAGCATTTATGAATAAGGGGATTCTGTGAACAGAAAGTACCATAAAACCTTTTTGTATCTTTTTGTTTTGGTCCTAATTTTGCCTACAAAGACTTATGCAAAATATTGACTAAAACTGCAGTGTGAATGTGGCCTAAAGGTAAGAGGATGGAATGATTTTTTTTCTAGGAATTGCAGTAAATATGTACTGTGGTGCCAAAGTAAACATATGCCAAAGTCTACTTGTCTGTGTCTTCCATATGGGTTGTATTAATAATGTGACTAATTATTTTTATATTAGCACAGGATGCACCATGTGTCCATATGAAACAAACAGAAGTGCAAATGGTTTGGGAGGTTTAATAAGCTCGGGTGTGATAAATCCTTATTCTTCCATTTGCTGACCCTTATGTAACCAGAAAAAAAGCACATGATTATTTGCAAACAGTCAAGTTTCATCACATAGCCAGTTTGTAACTGAAATAAGTCTTTCCTTTTTAAAACATGAGAAGAAGTGATATAATTTGCTCTTTTTTTCTTTTCTATTCATGGCTGAATTTAATCTAGACTGCAGATGGAAACGTGTAATTAGATCCTTCTGTGACACTTGCTGTGTTGGTATGTAACAAAAAGAATTTATTTCAGTAAAACCATGTTGTGCAACCAATGATAAGGGATAACTTACAGATAGCTATCACTGGATCTGTGTGGCTCTGGCCCCTTAGCCTAGTCTTTGACCAAGAGCTCACTTCCATTGAAGTAGGGATTTGTTTTACTTTCCACTGGGAAAAGCACTTCTTCTTATAAATATGTTAGGTCACTAAAGTGCCATGTAATAGAAGGCTGGAGAGAGAAGTAGCAATTTGTATGCAGCTAGAGTTGGCAATAAGTTAGTGTAAGGACAGGTGTGTCTTTTCTTATTTTAAGATACTGTATCTGTAAAACTGTGAGATCTACTCTATATCATCAATATAAGTTATATCATCTGATTAATACATCAATATTCTAGCACAGGATGAAATAAAATATCATACAATATCATTTGGGACACTATATTTGGGAATGGTTCTATTTTCTCCAATAATTTATTTAAAGGGATTGCCTTATTTAGACAACCCCTAAAGAGCATCAAATGGCACTGATTGTTAGGCGAACTGCATTGAAATCATTGGAGTGGCTCCAATTACAGAATACAGCTGTAAACCAAAAAGTTTATTTCACATATTCAAAAGGTCCCATTTTTCTTTTTAGAAAGAGTGTGACTCTTTGCCTGCTATTGCATCTGGGCCTAATTCCCTTAAATTCAATCCTATAACTTGTTTCTATTTCATTAGAAAACATCCAGGAAGACAATTGATGCATGTAGTGTCGATGAGAACAATGGTGGAAAAATGATTCAATTCGTAGATTCACAATTCTGGAGATTTACAGACACCAAATATATTCAGAATATTTTCTTGATTTGCTTTGGATACTGTGATACTAATGAAAGTCTAACAGATCTGTTAATATGTAAGCTGATTCCAATGGACTTTTGATGGTTTCTGTTACTGCCCGTTTGCACACATTAATATTTTTTTAGAAAAAATTGGTAAAAAAATTGAGTAAAATTTTTTCACAATACAACAGAACTAGAGTGGGTTATTTACCGTTTTAAAGACAACTGAAGAAACATCAGTAAAGACCGAATAGATTTGAACCCGAATCTTACAGAAAATTTTGCAAAGTTTCAGCATAGCAAATCTTGAATTGTCTGCTAATGACTAGATATGAGTATAAAAATATAAAAATCATGCCATAAGCCAAACTATACACAACAGAAACAGATGCAAAGTATTTGAAAAGTTTTCTAGCCGCCTAATAGAGTTTCTGTATTGTGTTTTCAAAAGCACAAATTAAAAAGAAGTTGTGACAAGTTATGAAAAGTTCCTAATTTTACTAAGAATAAACATAATCTATTAGCATCTCTCATTATCACACTGCTCAAGTGTGTCTGTATTATATGGTGTCTTTATTAGCACTGTACACATGCATCTGCGTTCATTAGAATGATTATTTCTTTCTGATACCAGCCATATTGAGCCTTCATTCATCTAATGATTAGTTCTCTCCTTGAATCCGTTCTTGTAGCATGGACTCTTGTCACAGTACTGCCATATGCTGCAAACGTATTTAGTTATAGTTATTTAATGGATTAATTAGTCGTCTGCAGTGATTTTTGTTGAGCTGTGGCTTTTACAGCATGTGTTTTCAGGTTTTAAAATAACTCTATTTTTTTCAATATCGGCTCTGCCAAAAAGCATTTTTCTTGGCTGGCATACTATCAATTATTTCAGCATATTTAGCTCTTACAAAATGAACATTAAAACTGTTATTTCTACAGCTCTAATGAAAAGTATAAATATTAAGCTAACAGAAAATAAACAAAAGCACAAATAATATACACAAACAAGATGTAAGCAACTCTAATATGCTGTAAACGCTTGCAAAAGTGTGTTAATAAAATATTCTGCAACTACTCACTCAACTCTCAATAACTTACTCAATTTACCTATATTAGGCCAACCGTGTTTGGACCTCCACTATTGACTTCCATCACAAAAAGGTTGTTATAATGGACTTTTAATTGCTTCCGTTAGTGCCTCATTATTTGAGCGGGATATTGGAAGGAAACTGCAGGGCTATTTTTTGCATCTCAAATAATGGAAACTTAAAGGAAGAGGTGAAAATAGACATTACCAGAAAACCACTGTTATCTATTATGATTTTAGAGTCAATATCAGTCCAAACGCAGGTATGAATTGTGCCATAGCTGTCATGTGCTTGGTTAGAGAGACCTTTACTGTTTATTGAAGGGAAAGTAAACTACAGAATCATGGGTGATGCTAAATGACATGTTTGTTCAGGAAAAAAAAATACAGAGATACAATGATAACTATTATTAATTATTATACTGTTTACTCGTTGGATGGTGCAAAGGACCTAATAAAAATGTTTATTCCATGCAATTTTGTATTGTCAGGGTAGTGACCCTTTAACAGAGCACAGCACACTTATCATTGACAGTGTCTTGGTCCAGGTAAAATAAGAAATATTGTAGAGCTATATAAAATTTAGATGTCTTCTAAGATTCCATGCATATGTCATAGGGTGCCATAGAAGTTATACTGTATATGTAAGATTGCAGATTAAAATGAACTTGCACAATACATAAGCATACAAAATGTAAAGTTAGCAAGCTATGGCTTCTTTAAAATCTTAGTCACAAGTGTGAAATACTGCATTGTATTGGCGATACTGTGAGCTATTACTGCAATTATTCAATGTAATATAGACTGCACACATAATTTGCTGGATCAAGCTCTCATGGCACTTTTAAATATGGTGGTATCTGTCTTTTACTGCCCTGGAAATGTGAGCAGGATGGAGCTTCATTAGACAACTGGCTTAGTTAGCTTATGTAGGCTGCAGGATCATTATACCACAGCAGAAAAGTAAACACGTTCACAAGCAAATATAAAGTAGATTGATTTTTCTAATAACCAGAGCTGCATATCAAAAGTACTACTAAATATAACAAACACAGCAGCTGAGTATGGCACCTAACAAACTCAGGTCTTTATTTACCCACACGCCTTCCAGCCTTGACTTAAATGGACTCTAAGGCATACTCCTGCATAGGAGGCTGCCCCAGGGCACAATACTGCATTGTAAATATTGCCTGCAGTCCCCGATCCCAAACAAGCACTTCAACTCTTGCATTGACTCCTGCCAGTGCTGTAATTACCCAGTATACACTATAATTGTGTTCATTGATATAGTTCCATACTGATACTTGCCAATTTTAACACTCATGAGAAATGAGGTAAGGTATATCCGTCATTATCTGGTTTTATATTTGTCACTCGTCATAAACATAGAGCACAGTAGCCAATTTCTTTTTACCAGATTGTGATTGTGATGTTCCTGTTTAACATCTCCAATATTGAAAAGTCAAATTTTACATAATTTTGTATCTTTTGTTTGAGATACTTATGTACTTACATAAAGAATACTATATATCAACAATATGATTTGATGAGGATTGCACGTTATATAATACCCACCTTATATTGTGGGTATTAACCCTTTGCACTGCCTTGCTACTCCACAAGGCTCCAGGCCATAGGAGCCGAAACGTAGCTGTTTGGCACATGTTGGAATAAAAGAGTAACTTTTTTTCACATACTTACGGAGTATATATATATATATATATATATATATATATATAAGAAACGTATTCTTTTATCACCACCGGTTTCCCCCATCCTCCTCTATACCATATGAAATAGTCACTTTCCGGAACTCATCTGCACAGTGGTTAGCGTTAGGAATCATGTCACTCATACACAACACTCACAAGAAGGAGGATTCTGCTTCATTTGTTAATCCCACCCACAGACATAAGCAGCAGTGTAGTATTAGTGTAAGATAAGTATTTCTTTGAATACAGCATTAAGTTGCGATGGTAAAACACTTACTAAAAGCACCAGCGTTTGTGTTTGCCTGCCTCTCTCTGCACCTAATACAGTATCTCTCTCTGTGCTTACTTGCATTGGACTTCTGTGGAGCGCATGTAACCCGATTTACTAGCAAGCTGACATATTTCAATAGTGGATTGAGAGAGATGATACGTGCAGGAAAGAGAGGTGTAAAAAATAAGCATTTGTTTCCGTATGATATAAAAAGCTGGACAACAAATCTGTTGTACTACTTACTATAATACCACAGTGAGGGCAATTTGTGTGACCCAAAGAAACCGCTGCAAAGTGAAGTACTTTTCTGTCAGTGAATGGGGAGAGGACACAGAAGGCACCCTCCCAAAATTACCTCGAGTGGCATACTATCTGCATCCCTTGTGAAGATAAGCAGTGAGTAATTGAACTAACTAGTTCATCTTGCAGATAATCTTATCTAAAGGGAGCTGTGCAGGTGAAAAATATCCTGTAAAATTGCGCTTTGAACAACTCAAGGAGAGAATTTTTATCATCAGTATTATTTCACACAGGGACAACAAGTAACGTCTTCTTGTTTTCAATAGGAAAGAGAAATATTAGACCTGAGGAAGTGCCTGTGAGGTGTCTGTAGTTAAGGTGCTGGACTTGCTTTCCATGACTTCATCAATTTTGCAATGAAAGTGTTTAATATTGTAAAGGTGCAAGAAAGACTTTCACAAATATCAGGTTGATCTAGAATTGAACAAGGTAAGGCGATACAGACAGCCATAATAATCAACAGATAGTGTATCTCAATCAACAGCAAGCAACAAACAGCAATATACAATAAGAATAGCGCATCACGCTGTCTGATTCCAGTTACAGGAATGTCCTATCCCCAGGCCATTGAAGCTGCTGATGTTTAGGTTCAGAGGTCACATTGGCTGTAGTGAAAGCTTTTTTGGTTCCTTCTGTGCTTGAAGGAATAGCTGTGTGACATAATGTCAGTTTAACTAAAAATCAAACTGCAACACAGGCCCATCTTTTTTTTCCATTGTCCTGCCAGCCATCAGGAAGAACAAATATCTGGTATTACTGGTATGCTTCATGAAATATACTTTATAAGGGGGGCATTTCTGCTTTATTTATTCATTTTCCAGGATTATAACGTAATTTTTCTTATGTAACACTTACAATATTTTCTGAATCCTTGAAAAACCTTTAATATCCGCAATAGGTTTTTTTGTACATAGTGATACAAAGTTCTGTATGTAAATTTATTGTTACCCAATGAGAATTTTCAGCATGTATGAACCAAATCTGCAGCATTTCCTAATCATGTCAAACATACATAATAGGGCGCATTTACTAAGGGCCATGCACCATTTTTCTGTCGGACTTTACACGTTCTTTTTAGTGCAAACTGCCTGCACAGGTATTTAAGAAGTGTCTGCGCCAGATTTGTGGCGCATGCAACCCTTTTGTGGAGCAGCTGCACTAGGCATCATACGACACAAATTAGGGGTTGTTCCGGTGCTCAGTCGACCTTGCGACAGATTAAACATGCAAAGTCCGACATATTAAAGGTGCACCAAAAAAAAGTGGGCCATTCTGTCGGAGCTGTGCAGGGGGAGCCAGATTCATGCAGAACATGCACCAGAAATCCTGACACACCCTGCACAATACACAGGCGTCTAGTGCAGTTTGTAATGTTGTTGGTAAATGTGCCCCAATGTTTTATTAAATGTCTCAGTACACAATTTTTTGACACACGGTGCGGTCTGCATCATTTCATTGGTCATGTTGTTGCATCATCTATGTAATGTTGACTTGTGATTTTATACAAAATATAAATTAATATGTAACATTGCCATATTTTCTTAGAATTACTGAAAGCAACTGCAAAAGCTCCATAACAACAGAAAAAGTATGATAAGTGTATTCTTTAAGATTTTGTCTATATTCAGTCTTGCTAGATGCAAAGTTGAGTCCCAGAAACCACTCATTAACTGGGCTGATGGAAGGAATTTGTTCATACTGAGACTCTGCACTAATAGTAGTAGATGTATATGTAAAATACTTCCTATTAAATGACAACTATCTCACAAGGCCTAAGGCCCTGTTATTCTACATTTCTATCTGCATTTGTCATTAATATTAATGTACAATTATATATTTATGTCACCGTTTTACATACAGAAGCTTTTCCATGTATAATGGGTTGTCTGACGGTTAAATATTATGTTGTATTTTACTAATTTGGAAATATTTTTTTTTTAAGTTCATTTATTCATTTTGTGAGTTCTTCATGTGCAATAATATTATAATTCTGTCAATGTAATTCTCATTGATATGTTGTGAATATGCATAATATATTATATTTTAACATTTTCTGCACAATAGTTACTAGATGTTTTCAGGCTTCATTTGATCTCAGACTCGACATGAAAATGATTAGGATAAATAAGATGTGAAAGTTTCATATAGGAAAAAAAATGTTGGTACTGTATTTCAGCTACAAATTGTATTTGAAAGTGTGCAAGAATAATATCATTTTACTTATTTTCTTCACAATTTTGTTCTGAAGAAAAAAATTATGAGAAGATTAAAAAAAAAGGGCTACATAATGTTAAGCTTGTAACTTTTTGCTTTAACCTCCTGCAGCAATAACACCGTGACATCCAAATTGGTAGGTGGTTGTTGCATAGGGATGTCCAGGTATACCTAGGTGAGCACATAAACTGTGCCCGGTGTGATCACAACAGGAAAGAAAAGGGGCTCCTTCTCCCTTTAGAAAGACTCTCATGTATAAATACCTTTTTTCAAAGCATTGTATCAAATGATCAGAACAGACATCAGCATGTGACATATGTGTATATGTATGTATTTGTATTGCCATGACTCAACTCAAATTAAAATAAAATGTCATTCCAGGCCTTTCTAGAAAATAAAAGACAATCATTAAGTGTGATGTCTTTTTTGTGTTCCACAAAAATAAAAAACTGTATGAGAACATAAACCAAACAATAAAAAAGTTATGGCCTTTAGAATGAATGGACACAATTTTTTTTCAAACAAAAAACATTAGATTCTCCATAACTAATCAACTGTACATATTTAGTGCTACGGTAGTTATTTAGCATAAAATTTAAATGTAAATTTAAAGATGAAAATTTCAATGTTCATTTAAACAAAGTTACTCAGTGAGTGTTATGTACAGGCAGTCCCCGGGTTACATACAAGATAGGGTCTGTAGGTTTGTTCTTAAGTTGAATTTGTATGTAAGTCGGAACTGTATATTTTATCATTGAAATCCCAGCCAGAATTTTTTTGGTCTCTGTGACAATTCGATTTTAAAAATGTTGGTTTGTCAAAAGAATCAGGATTAACACTAAAGCTTCATTACAGACACCTGTGATAACTGTTATAGCTGATTATTGTAGCCTAGGACTAAAGCACAATAAATTACCAATATCCAGAGGTCCGTTTGTAACTAGGGGTCGTATGTAAGTCGAGTGTTCTTAAGTAGGGGACCGCCTGTATACATAACATGATGCCATTCAAAAACACAACAGTTCCTGCAAAAAACAGCCCCTCACAGATGATGAAAAAACTATTCAAGGCCAAATAAGGCAGATCAAGGTTTTGCGGCAAGATTGGTTTTGCATACTGCATCGCAAAAAAAACAAAAAAATCACTTTCCAACCAATAATTTCTGTAAGTTGTGTGCTTTATCTCACCCCTCTTTCTCTGTTTGCTGAGCAGAATCTGTATTTCATTTCTATAATGAACAGGCAGCTGTGGTAAAGGTTTCAAGTGGCCCAAACAACATAAAGTAAATGTATGACCCCTTTGGTGTATAACCCCTTTTGAACACCTAATAACTCTAATTTCCAAGAGCTAACACGGATGGTTAACTTGAGAAGTACTTACTATAGTGTTTTCTTAATGTGGCTGTGTCTAGTACTACAGCTCACTGTATTCAGTGGGTGGATAAGCTGTGTTGTGGACACAATAAGTTGTCCTTTTTCGGCTGGTTGGGTTTCTATTTTCCTCTTTTGAACATACTGATTGACAGTATTTGACATCTGATGCATTGCAAAGGGCTAAAATTTAATTTATGTTTCCAGTATTAACCCTAATTTTGTAATGTAATTTTCCATCTTGCAACTTAGTATATGTTACCAAAATGTGTTTTTTGCATAATTGTTTATTTTCTCTACAGTGTATTTAGCAGAAATGATTCATTTTACCTTGTATTTTGCATAGATGTCTTTGGACAATGTGATCAGAGTTCAGCATACAACGCAGCCTTCTTTCAGATGCATACTGCAAGCTATGCAATGCTCTTGACAAAAATATTCGTAGTGTGAGCAGAGCTTTAGCCATGATAAATCTAGTTGGTATTGTAGGAAATCTGTTTCCTTTATACAGCTGTTATGTTCAGCTGCATCTACATTTTACTGCTTGTCAATATATTGATATAAGAAATACTGGTACCATTGCTAGCTTGACAGAACTTCTGGGGCAAGAACTGTTTCTTCAAACATTTGGTATTAAGAAGTGTTTATAGGTTCACAGCAGGTAGGCTTCATTTTCAACATTGACAGCCACAACTATTGTGTGCAATCTTCTCTTGAGCCAATTCACAGTGTTTACCATCACAACATGTAGTGGTAACCAGCGTCACTGGTTTATTGTACAATGGATGGAAAAACATTGGATCATTTTTTCCTTATTTGACAGTTTCAGTGGGTAACCTTAGCGGTGTATTATCAAAAGTGGGAAAACTATTATTGATTACTTGCTGTCGCTCAGGTAAATGGTCCACATCAGTGCAAAATAGCTATTGCATTTGAGTATATGTTTGTATGAAGTATTCTAGTTTAATAGACATAAATCATTTTTATCACTGAAGAATGGAGTGCATTCATTTACTTAAACAACATTAGGTCTCTAAGAACAGTATCACAGGATGGTGTTGAAGGTGAAGTCTGTGTTGTTTTTTACATACAGTATACTTGCATTGAAGCTGCTGAATCCCGATGTCAAACCTGTACCAGGCCTCCATTTTTATTGTATGATTTATAGTGCTGGTCTTCTGGTTAGGTATGACAAAAAGTGACTTTATGAACCACCTGGGGCTCCTGGGCCTGGTATACTCAACCATGGATTAGTCCGATGAGGGACCTCAGACTCACATCTTCGTATCCTGTGCCAGCGCCTCCTCTCACGATGCGGCACTTGTGCAGTGAAGCCGGGTTGTAACACACCAGCCTCACTTGCCAGTATGTGCAGGCACCGAGGGAACAAGAAGACGTGATGAGTATAAAGTTTTTTTGCTTAAAATCATGCAGGGCAATTTAGGACACTAAACCACTGATCCATAAGGGGCTGTGGGTAGTTTGGTGTCCCAAATCACCAAGATAGGTTCTCTTTAATAGCCCAAACAGGCCCAAAGATGAATCATTGTCCTGTTCTTGAGTGTGAAGTGAGGAATTTTGAATGACACCTATTTCATATGAATTAGTTGAGAAACATTTACTTCTTACATACAATTGAAAGTACCCTGAAGTTTATGAGTTAATAAGGATCTATAGTAATAATCCAGAACATGTATCTTCATTATATAAAGGAGGCCTAATTTACTGGGACTTTAGTAGAGAATTAGGTAATAGTTTTCTGCAAAAAAATATGCATATGAGGGATGGTTACATTTTTCTAAAAAATACTAAAGACTGTCCCTGTTATGTTTTTTTATGTTTTGCCCTGTAGATACATTAATTAAAAAAAGAGGTTTAAACACACTGATAGAATTCAAGGAAACTGGTTTTCTACAACCCTAAGTAGATATATACTAAGAATGTGGGAAAAGTGCTCTTCCTGTGTATATTGCTCGGTGCGCCAGATTAATTAAGAACGTGCGCCAGAAATCATGAATCTGTCCAATAATAATTCCTCTGAGGATATATAAAACACTGAAGGCATAAATAAGAGACTTTATTTGGTGTGGTAAGAGGACATGTATTAGCTTAGGTAAATTATATTACCCAGTGAATAAAGGGTGGTTGTCGCTCCCAAATTTTCATAGGTACTTCTTGACACCACAAATACAGAATATTGTAGAATATAATTTAGAGTTGGTGCACTATATTATTGGGAACCAATGGGTATATTATTTGGGGAGTTTTAGAATCCAATGTCTTTTCGAAGGTTGAGTTTAATAATAAGTTTCCCATTTTCACAATGATGCAATGGGTATGGGAGCAGTTGAAATGGTTTGTAAGGGTTTGTTGATGAGACACCTATATGGGGCCTTTAGGTCCCTTAGGGAATTCACATGTATGGAGGGATGAGGGGGTATTATATATTCACCAGGTTTTAGATGAAAGAGGATTCAAATCATTTGACGAATTGTGTTTAGAATAATGTCTGAGTGCTAAGGATTAATCTTACTATGTGCAATTCAGGTATGCCTTCAGTGTGGTCATTGGGGAGGAATATTTTAAGAAGGGGGAACATATTATGTTTAGGATGATATAACAACATGTCAACAGGAGAGCTTTTATGACAAAGGTTTATCAGCAATTGAACATATTGAATAAGGGATGTCCAGCCATTCAGAGTTATAACCAATGGAAAGAGGAATTTGTGGATTTATCAATAAATGAATGGATGGACTCTCTGAATATGATTTCAAAAGTGACAAAAAATGTGTCCTATATCATATCCCGAATTTGTTTGATTCATGCAGTATATTACACTCCTAAATTGCTGAACCATTTTAGGATAGATAAGAATGAAAAATGTGATCTGTTTGATGAAGATTTGGTTCACATGATGTGGAGGTGCATAGATATTGGAGTGACAGTCGAAAGACTACAATTAATATTTTCTAGCCAGGTACCTAATGATCCAAAAATATGTGTCCTGGGTACTTAAGTTGGAGTTTAGGGCCTGCAGTCACATATATTGTATGTGATGAAAGGCTTGCTGATAGCTAGGAAAATTATAATGTATAACTGGAAATCTGTTCAGCCACCTAATGTTGAAGAGTGGGAAATGAGGTTGGATCTTTTGATCAAAGAAGAACAAAAGGAGATATGTACATCAGGTAGAAAATTGCCCTTTTGGGATATCTGGCAATTATGGATGAATAGACCACATATTAGGAAATATTTTTATCATCACAAATATTATTATTTTTTTGGCAATTACCTTATTACTTTATTTATTACATTTTTTATTTATTTATTTTATTATTTTTCTTTTATTTTTAACTCTTTATTTGTTTAGGTATTTTTTTCTCTATTTCTTCCTCTCCCTGATTGGGGCCTTTGGGGGGAGGAGTTGTGGGGGATATATAGAAGTATATTAATGTGTATTGGATATGATGTAATAGTATAGAATTTTTATTTACGTATTCATTACGGTTTGTAAAATATTACAGTGTTACTCTTATATTTTAATCTTTTGTATTGTGAAAAAAAAATCAATAAAAAAAGAAGAAATCATGAATCTGTCAGTTCCCTGCACCTTTAAAATAGGATGTGCGACGGACTTTGCATGTTAAATCAGGCATACGTTCTGACTGAGCATTGGAACGCCCCCTAATTTGTGTCTCATGGTGCCTGGTGCAGCTGCTCCACAAAACGGTCACGTGTGAAACATTTGTGGTGCAGACACTTCTTAAATACCTGTACAAGCAGTTTACACTAGAAAGAATGTGTAAAGTCTGACAGAAAACTGGTGCAAAGCCCTTAAATGTAAATGTGCCCCATTATCTCTATAGCTCTGTTCATACTATGCTAGATTTGCTACTTGAGAACATTGCCTAACTTACAGTAGGCATCTGCGTATGCTGAAGTTTAAACACTTGGAGCCAAGGGCTTCCATGGAAAAAAGGCAACATTTAATATATACATTTTGCAGAATGCTCTGTATAGAAAAACCAGGATTATACAAAGACACATGCAACATAAGTGAAGTAGGTGGTAAATTGGAAATTGCATTACAAAATCAGGAGTAATACTTGGGGCATCATTTACCCCTTATAATGTATCATTTATTAAATACTGTCATTGAGTATATTCAAAGCAGTCTAATGGTAGCCTCATGATCATCAGAAAGCATTAAACTTTCTTGTATTATCCACCACACCGCTGAATATTGATGAGCTATAGTATTAGGCTTAGACACATCGGCAAAGTACTGTTGTCCTTATATATGCTCATATTGCCCATATGAATCACATACACTTCCTGTTTATAGGCAATAAGGGTACCTAAGTGATAGTAAAGGAGGCCTGCACACATTTCATGTTTTTCGGGTAGTATAGAGCAAGACCTTTACCATTCCTACCTCATGTTTTGTGTTGTTTTCTGTACTTGGTCCATTTTCTGGGCCACTAACAAGTCTAATTAGATCCCGCAGTGAGCTAACTGGCTGAAAAATCTATAATATTCTTCCTTCCACGGCCTATATTCAAGTTGTATAATTTTCTGTTTGCAATTAGTTATATAAAATGGGGCGCAGGTATGTGCAGAGCATTATAAGGTAATCCTAACAAGCTATTATATAATGCCTGTTCATCTTCATGGTAGCAATCTACATCAACAGAAATAATTGAACATAATTGAATGTTCCTGACGCCTTGCCCTTTTACTGTATGTATATCTATTAAACCCACAATAACATACAAGATAAATACATACTACAATAATGTAAAGACTTGCACTGAAAAGTACTGTATATCATTTCATTACTGCCGTCATCATCAGACTGTGTCTGCTCCTTTGTCATTTCATCTTGTAAGGAACTGGGTGTCTCTGATTCCATTCTGCTTTATCTGTCAGAAGTTTGATGCAGAATGTTTGTGATTGGAGAAGCCATTGTTAGGAGCTGTAGAATAGATAAGCCCTTTCTTGTTGACATCCAGCACACACACAAATGAGAGGTTAGCTGTGAAAGTGTAGGGAGCACATAAGTGGCATTATGTTATCTATTGTGGCGGCTGAGAGCACTGCGTGTTCAATTTATCTTTGTTTGTGCAAAAGCAAAATACCTGTATTTTATGGATAATCTACGTTGCTAAGCTATTCATTTCTATTCATATAACAGAATGGTGTATTGAAACCAAGGCTACCTAATGCAGCCTAACACATCTGAGAATGCATATTTGGAAAAACTGCACAAAATACACGAGGCATAATGTTGCATGGGCACCAAAATAGTTTATTTTTCATGGCGTTCCTCAAGTAATGGTTTACTACAGCAAAGTACTGAAAACGTTGCTATACTTTGAAAATATAATTTATGTTAAGATCAATAAGGGCTGCACAGAGGTCTTATTTACCCAACCTGTCACCAGATTTTACAACAGTAAACTAGCAACACATTTTAGGTGGGGTACAACATGTCTTTTCCCTCATTTCTTTTGAAATATAAACTGTTTACCTATAAATAATCTCCTTCAAAGTTTTGTGAAAATGAGAAGAGTCATATTTTAGGGGCTACAGGGGGAGTTGCACTTCAGATGCCTTCAGATCTTAGGTTCTATGGAACCTAGAAACTTTCTTATTAGATATAAGAATCTCATCTTTCAATCATATCAGGTTTGTAGTCATGTGAGCTACAGAAACCCAGGTGCCACAGAATTGAAGATAGGGGTATCTGAAGTAACACTTCCCCTGCAGCTCTGGCAAATATGACTCTTCTCTGTTCATATTCACATGACTTTGAATATGAGATTTTTTAATGTAATGGCAAGATTTCACATGAACCCTCTCAAAACCAAGTTTTTTTTGTGGCTGTATAGTTGTTGCTCTCTGCGGGACAAATTGCATTTTTGGTACCATGTGACATGTTCTGGGAAGCTTTAGAAAAAAATTCCAAATGTGGTGGATTTGGCATAAAACACAGATGTGCCATATTTTGATGGGGTTTAATTTTACAGCTTTCAATGTGCGATCAAGATGACACTTCTCTTACAGTTTGGATCAGTACAATCGCAGTGATACCTTTGTTTAGTTTAGTTGTGTCTTAATACATTTTAAAAAATCTCAATCCTTGTATTTAAAAAAAAAAAAACTTATATCGCCATATTCTGACATCTCGTAACTTTTTTTTTTTTTTACTTTAGGGTGTATGGGGCTGTGTAAGATGTCATTGTTTGCAGTATAGGATGACGTTTTAATTAAAACCATTTTGAAAACTGTGCAACCTTTAGATCATTTTGGGTTGTGTTGGTATCTAATATAAAAAGCGGTGATTTGAATTTTTAGTTATTTTTTTTAAAACATACATATGTTTTAAACTTTAATGAAAAAAGTTTTACTATTATTCCAGCCCTGGAACCCTAGGGGGTCTGATCACATATACAATTATACTACAGAACAACTGTATTGCAGTATATTACAGATATATTCTATATTACAAGTCTGTCTCAGACTTGGCTTGGTCTGTGAGCCCCCTACATCCCTTTACGACCCACTGACATATTTTTACATTGCCCGTTTGTGAAAGGGTTATAGAAGGAAGCCTAGAAAGGACACTTACCTCCAGCCACTATACTGCATGACACGTATAATAAGAGGTTGTGGCTGCTCACCATAATCGTCACATTCTATGTTACTCACATTGTAAGCTCTTCACTTTAAATTCCTTTAGATGCCATTAGAATGATGTGTAGATTTGAATGTAACCCCTTGGTTCACAATAAATAAACATATAATCATACAGATTAATTGTTTTAATACTTAAAGTACTTTTTTTAATATTGTATGTCTTTTCTCCAATCACTAATCCCCTCTTCATTTAGGTAAAATAGCCACCAGCTTCTCAGACAGCGTAGAATAATAAATCTTAGTGTACAAAGAGTAGCCTGAATAGCTAGTGAAGGGAATTGGAAATGCAAAGGACACCAAAAAAATGTAAAATAATTACAATAAAGATAAATCTTTATAAGCACCATTAAATTTCACAGCACTTTACAGATAATGGGGAACATCTAAGCAAGACATTACAGAGCAATAGCATTGTCAAATGAAATGAGTCAGGGCCCTCCCATAAGAGCGTACAGTCTGAGGAAGAAGGGGTGAAACAGGAGGTAACAGTGCTTGTACAATGGTCATTCTTTGTCTAAATGCACTTGCAGAAAATCATCCCCATTATCACTTATGAAAACTATTTTCAGTCAAACTTTTGCAGCAAATCTGGTGTCTGGAAAAGATGAACTATATACAGGCAGTCCCCTACTTAAGGACACCCGAGTTACAGACGACTCCTAGTTACAGACAGACACCTCTGCCCACTGTGACCTCTGGTGAAGCTCTCTGGATGATATTACTTTAGTCCCTGGCTGCAATGAATAGCTGTAAGGTGTCTGTAATGAAGTTTTATTGATAATTCTTGGTCCCATTACAGTAAAAAAATTTGAAACTCCAATTGTCACTGGGGCAAAAAAACATTTTGTCTGGAACTACAATTATAAAATATACAGTTTTGACTTACATACAAATTCAACTTAAGAACAAACCTATGGAACCTATCTTGTACGTAACCTGGGGACTGCCTGTATTGAGGACACATTGTATTTTAATTTACATTTATCGTAAAATTTTTTGTTATAAACCAATAATTTTGCACTTGGAACCATATTTCCCTTCTTCAGATGGTTACAACATATCCACAGAGCATAGAACATATACAGTGTAGTTATATAGCAGAGGACTCCACTTGCGTTGCAGATCACATCAGAGTCTGATCAGGGTTTGGTCTGACATTTTTCATCAGAGTTCAATCAGTTATCAGTTTGTTCAGTGTCTCAGTTTTTCACGCGTGTTTTCAATGCAGTTTCAATTCGTTTTTCACGCGCAGATAACGTGCGTGGAAAGGACTCAGGAATGAGGTCTATCTTTTCTATGGCAATTGATGCGTGAAAAATGCATTGGACTTGTATGTGTCTCAGAGTGCAATGTGTTTTTGATGCATCTTCATAGACTTGTAGGGTGCGTTCTTCACACGCAAGTGTGAAAGGGGCCTAAGAGTGCAGATAAAGTAATTGCCTGATATTGGTAAACTTCTATTGAGGACCAACTTAGCTTTATCTATAGAACTAATGCACACATTCTACCTCAGCATTATAGGATGATTGATGAAAATTAACACCCATTTCCTGGCTTTGGGTATAAGTAAGAAACCCATGTATCATGTTGACCGGAATATGTATCATAAGTTCTGCTCTCATTGCATCATGTGCTTTCAAACTACATTTATTTTATGCTTATAGCCCCCTACACTTGCTTCCTTTATTTTTAATGTGTATTTCTTTTATGTGTTTTTAGGATAAGCCCTGTTGTTTTTTTCACGTTGTCCTCTAGGAGGGAAAAGGCTGGCAATATAGAAGCAGTGTTAGCCTCACTAATTCTCCAGTGCTCCCTACTTTTCTCTATGTCACATGTGGCCACCCAGGAAATGCCTGAATCATATCAATCATTGCGTGAGGCATTGTGTTGTCAAGTAAGCTTCTTGACATTGAGGACTAAGGATGTGGAGACAACTGAATACCCAGTGATGGAGTATTGACAATGCCATGTTTTAAACCCCTTGTAAACCTGCTTTAAAATATTTTTCTCTGCCAGAGAAAGGTACCATGTATACTCGAGTATAAGCTGACCCAAGTATAAGCCGAGGCCCCTAATTTTACCACAAAAACCTGGTAAAACCTATATATTTTTTACTCGAGTATAAGCCGAGTTTGGGTTTTCAGCAAATTTTTTTGTGCTGAAAAACTAGGCTTATACTCGAGTATATATGGTAAACAGCAAAAGAAATTGGCACTTCAAACCATTCAAGAGTGATTACTATTTGAGATCTAGCTAACCAAGGCTATATGATTCTAATCCTGGGGGAATTTTATTCCAACCATAGCAAGTGCTACTTACTGAAAATTGGGGATTTCTAAAAGCATTATTTGTTTATGATTTAATAACCAGATAATATAATGATTTTCTACTTTCTGTAGATATATATATATTTCTTATATACATTTAGAGAAAATACAGTATCCAAAATATTTTATACACATATTGATAGGTGTCATTTAATGGTTAAACCCCCATAAAGCCACAATATGTCAACCTCTTCATATAGCACGCTTGCCCACCAGTTGTCTGACCAATCTGGTGTTGCATATCTTATGAAATGACACTTCTCCCCTTTCTAGCAGTGTTCACTATAAAGTCTGGTTTGTTGACGTTTCACTAAAGTAACAAAAGGCAATAGAGTAAATCATTTCAGTCATGCCAAATATATAATTTACATGTATATTGCATTATGATTTGTCATTTATTCAGACCTGTGCAGGCAATGCCTAGAGCAAACTCTCATTACAGACACCCTTAATTACTCATGTTTATATCTGTATAACATTGCAGAGAAAAGTTTATCACTTTTCAGGGTAAATGAAGTGGATTTTTTTGTATTGCTGATGCACCTGTTTTGAGAGTTTTGTGAGAAAAGGTTAAATACAACTTGTCATTTTGCTTTCTTCATTCTGTTCTGAAGAGTGCAGTGGACAGTTTTAAACAGTTGCAAAGATGAACATAATACATGGAATCTTTTCCATACAAATTTAGTGCTCCTACTGCTCCATGATTTAAAAATTGTAGATGATGTGTTAATGGTGCATTACAAAAATTTGCCATATATGCATATACTAAGGCAGTCAACCACTAGCCTCAGTGATCATGTGCCATACATAGTAGCTTTACATCTAAGGCCAGTGATTGCAGGACCTAAAGAGACTTGTGTAGACCACCAGATCGGTGGTCGGCTCCATGGTTGGCTCCAGGTTTCACTAGGCCCCTGGGCGAAAGAGCCTCAATAGGCCAATATGCAGTAAATTCACATGGTGACCTTAAAAATTCAGAAAGTAAAACAGTCTCCTGTTCCTTAAAATATTCCCTATTTTACCAAACACTCCCATGGATTCCTTAATGTGGGCCCCCCTGCAGCTCTGGGCCCCGGTACTTGATCAAAGCACCAGTGCTTAGGCAGTTGATGGCTAATTGGGTGACTATAGAGCGGTTCTCCAGTGAGTTACAAGTTAGCCCCTGTCCACAGAGTAGGGGGTAACTTGCTGAGCGGTGATAATCACTGTGCTGGAACCCCCACAGATCACAAAAACAGGGATCTGTTGAACCTCATCATACCCTGAGATGAAGAGAGCAGAGCACCGTACGTGGCAATCTCTGTCAGCGTGGAACATGCCAGAACCAGCTACTATCTTTATGTCGTGGTATAAATGGGATGCAACGGACCACCGTTCTCATGATCCATGGGGGTCCCATCACTGAGACCCTAACCGCTCTGCAAGTTAGCCTCTATTTTGTGGATAGGGGCTTACCTGTACGTCGCTGGAGAACCCTTTTAAAGACACTAACCATTGTGATTTAGCATTGAATTACTGAAGTAAATAATCTGTATATACTGTAAAGTATCAGGAGAAACAGAAAGGCTGTCTTGGTGAATCTTCCCCTTTGATTGTCTGCTATGTTTTACCACTACATATAAAAGTAAAGCAATAAACAAATGCGCCGAACGCAAAAAACTGCTATACTTTAATATGTGCGGGGAGCCGCAGCTTCAGTATACAAGGCTGTCAAACATTTGTAGCTCTGCAGAGTTTTGTAACATAACAAAACATCAGAATCTCAATCAGTCACAAATGTTACTGAGCCCTTGGATATGATACAATTGCAAGCTTGTTAAAACCAGAAGCCATACTGTTAGATGTGCACTAGGATCTCAGGCAAGTTAGTGTAACAAAGTGCTTATTTTTAGGAGAGGCAGATTTAAAACAGATGCAGCACAGCAGTCTCTTCAGCTGGTTATGTGACACATAAGATCTGAGAAATAGAACTGTGACCAAGTATGATGTGACATTGTTATAAAAGTGCTTCAAAATCATGTATTTCTTTTGCAGCTAGGATTTCTGCTTAAGCTCATTTAAAGGTGCAATACAAGCAAAAATATTGTACCGTTGAGGAACGGGAGGTGGATGTATGGATAGATATAAATAAAAGGTAATACATAGATATATTGTAGCTTCATAGCTATTAGAATAGATAATTAGGTAGGTCTATATTAGATTTATAAATAGATAGACAGACAGACAGACTAACAGATAGATAGATAGATAGATAGATAGATAGATAGATAGATGGATGTACGGTAAGCTAAATGGAGAGATGGATAAATAGACAGATAAATAGATATGTAGTTAAATAAACATAAAAAATATAGCAAATTTGATGGATTACATTATAGATACATTATAGTCGACATGTAGATAGATGATAGGTAGATGCTGTAGTATACATGCAGGGATAAACAGCAGATTTTTCTAGCAATAGCATACATCTCCAGCCTGCTTATTCCAGTTTTATTAATGTATTCTCTGACAAATGCACACTCACTACATTTTCCACTGCATTTTCTCATACCCTCTGGCACTGAATAGGTTATTTGTGCATTATTTAAATCTAACTCCATATTTTCTCTTCATCGTGCACAATATGGCAATTATCTAATTATGCTTTCTTTATAATTCGACTTTGATGAAGATGTAAAATGAGCTATGGATACTGAAGATCTAATATACTAATAAAATAGTAAAACAGGGTCAGTTGCATAAACAGGTATATTGGTCATTGGCAGAAGCAAAAACCTAATAGTGTGGTCATATTCAATGTGCATCATCTAATGTGCCCTAATGTTTCCGTGGCAGAAAGAATAAATAACGTGGTAGAAAACAATACTGTAAATACACAATGAATATCCCATTAACTGAGTGCTAAAAAATAGGAGCATAATTGAATATAATTGGGATACCGCACAGCATTCATTGGGAGAGGCAGAACACCACCTAATGTATGACTGCCCCTGTGTTAAGAAATAGAAAAATGGTCATCTGCTAATTGCTTCATAATTCTTGCACATAGATGTAAAACACAAACCCAGGATAAAATTTATAGTACTTCCCTACTTAACTTCAACCTACAGTATGTAGACCTTTGCTTCAGCTGCTAGAGATTAAATAAAATATTATTCTAGATTGATAAAAAAAATACTAAAAATGATGTAGTGTAGTTATGATTTTCCTGCTACTCCACCTCATGGGACTAAGCCAAAATGTTGCTAACTTACAATGAGAGATTAAAACCACTATCTTTTCCCATCCATTTTTCTGGACAGACCCTCTACAATCTTTGTGATATATGATATATAGAGATGAGCGAGCACTAAAATGCTCGAGTGCTCGTTATTCGAGACAAACTTTTCCCGATGCTCGAGTGCGCGTCTCGAATAACGAGCCCCATTGAAGTTAATGGGAGACTCGAGCATTTTTCACTGAAAGAACACATTGAAAGAACACTAAAGAAGAACACATTGCAGATGTTTGCAGATGTTTTCACTGAAAGAACACATTGAAAGAACACAGTGAAGAACACATTGGAGATGTTCCTTACATCTGCTAACTTATCGGAAGACACGCATGCAGAACGATGATCTTCACAATAGTATATGAATAACAATAAGTGTGAAGAACACATTGCAGATGTTTCCATACATCTGCAATGTGTTCTTCACAAATATTGTTCTTCATACACTATCGTGAAGAACACCGTTCGGCACGCATGTCTTCTGATAAGTTCACTGTGTTCTTTCTGTGCTGTTGGTCCTGCTCCAGCCCACTCCGCTCCAGCCTCCACTTCAGCCCCCGCTCCGATCCTCCATGCCCGCTCCAGCCACCGCTCTGCTGCGTGATGCCCGTTCTAGCCACCGCTCCGCTGCGTGATGCCCGCTCCGATCCTCCATGCCCACTCCAGCCCCACGTGCTGCATACAGATGAAAAACGTCCCGTATATACAGGCTCATAGGTCCCGTAAATACGGGACTGGAGAAATCATACGGCCGTGTGAATGTAGCCTTACTCAGTTTTATTTTTCTTTTGGCTCATATAACTCAGAAATGGTCAGTGTAACATACCAGAGTGTTGGCGGGAACTCTCTAAGCAGACACATTATGATCCCTCTAGTGCTGTAAAATGCTGTGTGCTGGCAATGTGCTAAAATTATCAGAGTACAGGGGTTATCAGGCACTCTATATGGGTTCGAGGTGAGCTGGATTTTCTACTATTTTACAGGTCTGTAGCTTGTAGATTTAGTCTCCTCGTGATGTTGCTTTCTGGCAGGAAGGGTCTGTAAGCGTCTCTGTATGAGCTCATTTTGTAATGCAGGGGGGGACAGATTCCCGCACACTTAGCGAAATGAAATGAAAGTACATGATAAAGTCAGGATAAAGGCCGCCCATTATTAAATTTCTGAAGCCAATGAATGCTCATAAAGAGTGTGTTCTGACAATGGTATATTCATAGAATCACCATAAATTTCTGTGCTGTGCTTGCAATTTTAACAATATCCAATACATGTGCAGCCTGGGATTTTAGTGGTAAATTACATACACTTACCATTTTGGGGGTCATTTAGTAAGGGCCCGAATCACGTTTTTCCGTCGCGTTACCCAAATATTTCTGATTTGGGGTGATTGTCCCTGAATTGCCCCGGGATTTTGCCGCATGTGATCGGATTGTGGCACATTGGCGCCGGCATGGATGCGACGGAAATCGTGGGCGCGGCCATAAGAAAACCCGACGGATTTGGGAAAACCGCCGTATTTTTTTTTTTAAAAAAGTGTTGCTTGACATGCGCTTACCTGCACCCAGGGTAGGACGGTGAACTTCAGTGAACTCCGACGGAATTCAGCGCAGCAGCGACACCTAGTGGACATCGGGTGCACTACCTTAGTGAATCGCCGGTAGACCCGAATCCTCCACTGAGAACGCGCCGCTGGATCGCGACTGGACCGGGTAAGTAAATCTGCCCCAATGTGTTAAGAGGTACCTGCAATGTTGTCTTCTTGACCAACCTATCAGATATTTCTACCAAAAATGTAGAGTGGAACAGAAATCCCTATCACAGGTGTGAACTGGGCCTAACAAAGTTTTGTATATAAATAACCATAAACAATGTTTCAATCCGGTAATAGGTCTATCTGAAGCCCAAACCAACGCCACACTGACCATAAATAGAGTGACAGCTATATATCTGTAGTGCCCCTAAATTTTGTAGTTCACAGCTTTGACCTTTAAGGATCCTTAATGGCGTAGATAGTATAAAGCAGTAATGTTTTCCAGGAAAATTCATTCATTCCTGACAGAAAAAGGAATTTATAAGGGATTATAGTGGCTCAAGTTTAATCATAATAATCTGATCTTTTAAATCTGAGACAACATTGGTGATAGAATGACTGCTATGCAACACCCACAAATTAAATTAAAGGGGTTTTCTGCGAATTTTTTAAAATCTACAGAAAAAGGTGCTCATCCCACTATGGCTCCTGGCTCCAGCACCATTTCCCTGAAACTTCTGGTCGGTCTTGAAGTGTTGGTGGTCACTTAATGGCTGCTGTAAACATAAAATAAGTGGCAGGAAGGAATGACAGGAGCCATTACAGTAAAAAAGGTAGCCAAAAAGAGTAAGTAGATTTAAATTTTTCTGAACTTTTGGAATTGGACATGGACATGAGGTATTCATCTCCTCTTTAAAACCCTTGTGAGTGTGTCTCTTTCCCTTGGCCATGTGATTTATCAATAGTTTGTTTGCTACATGTAAAATATTACAGTTCTATTCCTACTGTGAGATCTAAGAAACTATAATACTGATATTTAGTAAATATCCAATGATTTTTTTTTACAATACTATCAAGTTTTAAGAAATATATAGAGGACATAAGTTTGTATATTGTATGTACGACTATTGCTGTATTAGTTAGTACAGTCATTGAGATGCACAAGTTTTCTTTGGGAAGTAAAACTCTTTCTGTTACTATACTAAGATTAGCAGAACAAACTGAACTACAAAGAGTTATTGGATTGAAAAGAAAACTGGTCTACACAAACTGCTTAGCATTCAGTACAGTTGCTTAGTTTCAGGACCACGTGTTGCATCTAAAATAGTGTTGGGGATAGGTGTCTGTGACTCGAATTCTAAGATCAAAAGGACAGAGTTTTGTTTTGTCTTTAGTTTCTCCTATAACCTTGAAAGATCACGATTCAATTTTTTCTACATGTATGAAGGGTTTGTACAGTGAGTTGCCCTACTGTATGTAAAACCTGGCACTCCTCACCTCCAAGATGAGTAAAGTTAACTGTAGGGTTTAGTTTCCTATCTGGTAGGAATCTTCACTCTCATACATTGTTAATGTACACTACAGTATCATGTGCTGTATCGTACAGTCGATAAATGTGTGTCCTGAAGAGTCTCGTGCAATGAATACATCCCACCCTATATTACTGGTTTCCTGAAGTTGCTTAAACTATCTTCAGAAATAAAAGTTTCCTTTTTTTCATTCCAGAGCTCTCATTATACCTTTCTACATGGGATGCCATGAGTTTACAAATGTGAACGTGCAGCTTAGACTTCAGAGTCTGTTGGCTTATTTGAATAGTAATTGTGTATTTCATGAGTAATTGCTTGTAAAATGCGTCACTTGCTTATTATTCAGAGGAGACACAAACCAAACCTTTTGATTAAAAGAATGTTAAAACAATGAGACACACTGTAGCAGCCAGAGAACTTCAGCATCTAGCTTGTGAAGGAAGATCTTTTTGATATTTTTCAATAAAGAAAAAATCTTTTATGACACATACTCAAGTTCGTAGCCAAAAACAACAGATTAGTTTGTACCAAAGTCATTGCAAGTAATTCTCCACAAACATTCTGGGGGAGATAAAAACCCAACACCACTGGAACATCTGACCTGAATGGTGGCATGCTGTAGTGAGTAAGTTGATGGGGGGCACTCCACTGCCGCCACCCCGCCCCCCATCACACGCCCTACACCCACTTATGGATCTCTGAAGGAATTAAAGGCAGCTCATGACTATTTGTCTTTACAACAATATCTATTTGAAAAGATAGCCAGCTAGAAAATCATGGAAAGAAGAGGGGGAAATGAGATTTATAAAGAAAACATACAATTTTTCTACATATGCCACTAGTATTAAGGATTGTAAACTGAGCACGCTAACATACTGGTGTGTGTAACCTTTGAACTCTTCTTTTAGCTTCTTATGCTTGGTTTTTCCAAAAAAAGGCTTTTGAAATTATGCAAATGAGCCTTTTTCTTTACCTGATATTTTATCTGTAATAAAAGAAAGCTGGCAGTACACAATAGAACAGACCCCTTATTAAATTAACATAAAAAACTGCCATGGTCCTGTAAATATTGTATAACATTTATTTTTTATGGCCAACAATCACCTAGTGTGCATGGTCAGTGTGAGTTAAGGCAGGTGTTAGGAACCTTTTTTGCTGAGAGAGCTATGAACGCCACATATTTTAAAATGTAGTTCCATGAGAGCCATTTAATATGCACATTCCCCCCAGGAGATAGGTAGTCACAGCACATGGCCCCCAGTAGATAGATAGCCCCAGAACATGCCCCCAGTAGATAGGTAGCCCCAACATATGTGTCCAGTAGATAGGGAGTCCCAGCATATGCCCCCACTAGAAAGGTAGCCCCCGCACATGCCTCCAGTAGATAGGTAGTCAAAGCAAAAATAAAATTAATACTTACCTATATGTGCTACCTGTTCAGCGCTGTTCGTGTTTTAGATGCACACAGTGCTGATCGCTATCTATTAAAGATTCGTCATCTTATTAAATATACAGCCATCAAAGGAGCCACATCTGGCTCCCAAATCATAGATTGCCTTCCCCTTAGTTTAGCTATAGCCTCTTCCTTACTGAGCGTCTATAGCAGCTCTAATGCTTGCTACTCCCATAGTTATACCCATAGCGGAAAGGTATATTGATTGCTCAATGGATTATATATTTATGACACATTACTTGAATCAACCAAGCAACAATGGGCAAAATTACTCCAATTTACTGATTGTAAGCTTGTGTTTTTTGGTTCCTTTGTGTTATCTTTTATTGAGAATCACTATGGTTCCATAATTGATGTACTTCAATTCAAAAGGCCACTTGCATTAAGGTACATTCACCCATTTACAACAGTATCTGTAATAGTCACTATGCTATAGAGAGCAGTCTTGTTACAACTTCATATATATTTGATTATAAAATGAAGTAATATGCTTATTTACAGAACTTAAAAGGCCTTTTTATGTAGTATTTATACAGTATTATACAGTATTTATTTATTATTTTCCTTATTCTGTTTTAATACAAAGTTTACTGGATAATCTATGGAATTAAAATATTGAACTAAAATACTTACTGTATTATAGCTTCTTTGCATTAAAAGGGTATCCCAGGGATATGCCACCTATTGATGAATGTTACAGCCCACCTGGGATCCATACAAACCATTAGATATTGCATCCTTTATAGTTTTATTAGTTCCCCTGCCACTATTACCCACAGACCATGTCTGATATTATACCTTATCGGCTGTACTGTCTAGCAAAAATACCCAAAATGGCTGTGGCAATCTACAATTCAAAGACTGCCACTTGTCACCCATTCACAGCATAATTTATCAACCAATAGTTCATAAATCAAACCACAATGCCATCCCATTGTCTCAATTGTCAAATCCATCAGGGTTAGAGACACCCTGCATACGTCAGTATAGTCTATTGGTTCCCAGTGGTGTCCTGCACAGTAGACTTATGATGTGTGTGCGTAACATAAATCGGCCTGATGGGGTATAGTTTTCAATTGTTTCAAGGGGATTGTACTTGAAGTGGTCATTCACAAAACCCCTTCAGTTGTTGGACTTATTGTTGGGCCTCCAAGTCTCAAACCCCCCAATAATTTAAAGTGGCTGTGTCATAATGTCAGCACTGTGTTGTAGACCCTCCAACAAGATATTGCTGGCCTATAATGCAAACCAGGACTCAGTTCAGACAGGACAGACAGTTCTCAAGACTGAATGCATTTTGTAGAGTACACTACAAAGGGAACCTGTCAGAACATGAAACATGCTGTTTAATTGGGAAATTATAGAGCAAGAGGAGCAGATTGATAGTTTTGTGGTAAAATATTTAGTTTACTGGTTATTATTATCTCTGCCTCCTCAACTTTCCAACAAAGAAGGAATAGAAATCTAGATAAATGAATAAGTTGAACTGAATCTTTTTGTCATAAAAGTATACATTATCAGTCTTCTCAGTGTCCTCTGTTCTGTAAAATCCTGCCTGCAGATAAGAATGCATTTTCATGTGACAGGTTCCCTTTAAGAGTCTTAAAACAAACAGCTTGTAGAGCATTAGTGAATAATATAGTCGGCAGTTGTGTGATAGAATTTGTTATCCCAATTGTTGCAAATGTCAAATTCATTATTATTTATAATGTCAATCACACAACATGTATCAGTTGTGATAAATGGCACTAGTGTTCCAGATCTAGCAATGTGATACCATTCCCTCAATAAAAAGTGGGAAGATTCAGAAAACAAGTGTATAAATCCAAACACACCACTTTTCAAGTGCTTTGTGTATAATAAAACCCATACATAGAAAGTAATGTTATAGTGATAAAATACTGTATTGTTCATATAAAAGACTAGTTTGGTTATTACAATCAATGTGTACATAACATTTATTAAAGTGTTTGCGCCAGTTTTCTGTCTGACTTTGCACTGAATGTGTAATGTGTAAACTACTTGTACATGTATTTATAAAGTGTCTGCGCCAGTTTTGTTTCGTGGCTCTACTGTGCCCAAGAAGACGGAAAAATGTGCACCCAGAGGGCCGTGTTAGTGCTTGGTCAGAGTTTGTGCCATTTATTACTGATGTGCGCCACTATTCTGTTGCATGAACAAAATGCA
Source organism: Engystomops pustulosus (assembly GCA_019512145.1). Classification (NCBI taxonomy): domain Eukaryota; kingdom Metazoa; phylum Chordata; class Amphibia; order Anura; family Leptodactylidae; genus Engystomops; species Engystomops pustulosus. The sequence continues at coordinate 198,888,802 of CM033641.1, forward strand.
CCCCCAAAAAATGGTGCTTTCTGCTGGAGCAGTGCAGAAGTTCCAGATTAATGAAGATTGGGCGGCAGGTTTGATGACTAAGGCTCACCCTACACACTACACAGGCAAACTGCACATAGTACAGACTGCACTAGTTTTGATAAATGTGGGCTTATATGTTTAATCCTTAAATTTAATCCTATGTTTAATCCTTAATATATGCAGCATAGAAATGAAGCCCTTTATTTTGTGCAAAGAAAGTAGCAGTAAAACTTTACATATAAACAAGCACAACGCATATTTTACACATCATAAATTTACACCAGTGAGAGAAGTGTTCTTTTAAAAATTGAATGTTCTGTTGAATACATGTGCATCTGTTTTATAAGCATATTTTGTCATGTGTTAATAAGAAATATTGTAGAACAGGAACTTGACATAGGGACTCAGATGTACTGACATATCCAAGAACTATGTATGGATATATGAGTGAAAAAAGCTGTAATATTTTTAGTATACATTAATGATATGCTACTGAAAGGCTCAGAACATCTGCTTACAGACAATTTTTGTAGACAACTAATGTGAATTGATCGGACAACTAAAATCCTAAAGCAGAAAACTCCCAGAGTAAAGGTGGTGCTGCACTAAAATATAACAGAAACCTGAAATCCCGTTACCTTTCAGAGTCAAGGCTTAAAGGGAACATGCCACAAATAAACGAAAAATACAACCAAATAAGCATCTTCCATGATAAGCATGGCGTTCTTGAGAAAATCTCAGCACAGAAATGTTTTTATTTGTATTTATATGCATATAATATTTTTAGTGCACCATTGATGGAATAGCTAGGTCCCGTTCACCTTCTCTTGCTTAGTCTCAATACACTGCACCACACACTCAATCTTGATTGAGAGTTGCATGCTTCCATGGGTAAGAGAAAGTGCACCAAACCTCAGGAACCTGCCCTAGGTGCCCCTAAAGGTTCCTTTTTATATAAATATCCATGAAGATCTCTTTTCTATTCAGACCGTGGATTATTTAAAAACATGCACTTCACCAACTAAGCCATATACAGGCGGTCCTCTACTTAAGGACACCCCCGACTTACAGACGATCCCTAGTTACAGATGGACCGCTCTGCCTACTGTAACCTCTGGTAAATCTCTCTGGATGCTTTCATATAGTCCCTGGCTGCAATGATCAGCTGTAAGGTGTCTGTAATGAAGCTTTATTGATAATTCTTGGTCCCATTACAGCAAAAAAATTTGAAACTACAATTGTCACTGGGGCAAAAAAAAAAATGTCTAGAACTTCAATTATAAAATATACAGTTTCAACTTACATACAAATTCAACTTAAGAACAAACCTCCGGACCCTATCTTGTACGTAACCCTTGTACGTATTTAGCTTTTATTTGACTGATGAAGAATTCTCCAGGATATATGACTGAATTAGAGACTGGAAATACCAGCAGTGTCTCAGTGCTGAATCCTTAGGTGATTTAATTCATTTATTTTTATTTTTATGCCACTTGTAGGAGTAAAATAATAAAAAAGGTACATCTACCGATCCAACTACCTGCTAGTATGGCAAGGCTCTTGGTCTGACCAGACTGGAGATGGTGTGTCTCTTGTTACCACTGCTACCTCACATGATTAACTGACATCTCCAAATGCGGGATATATCCAAATGCGGGTGGTACATGGTAATTTCTAGTGCAAGTAGTCTAAAAGTAGAATATAAGGAGGGTTGTATTTGGATAGACCAAGTACAAAAAAATACACAAGAATGTTAATTAGTTCTTTTCAGCATGAGAACACCACAGTCTGTATGTCTCCAATGTCAGATGGAAGAACTGTAGCCTTCCATCCTCATTGGCTGCTGGTGAAGCTAAGGCCATTGCTGCTACACCAAGAAGGATCACATAGGGAGCAACAGTATGACAGAAAAGTTATTATCTATGTTAAGGCTCAAAATTCATTAACAGATAAAATATGGAATAATATGAAACAACTAGTGATTAACGTACCCAATGAAGTTGGGGTTTTGGCTGAACTTGAAAATTCTGTTGGAGCCTGGGTACCGAACACCTGGCACCGATTGGCCATCAAATTAATGAATTCAATTAAATCCCTGTGGTGTCATCAGGGGGAGATTCCCATTCCAACAAAAGTGGGAGTTGCACGCCATGTTGACATGTAAGTGCGCAGTATCCACATTGATTTAAATGACACCGGCATTTAAAGAGTTAACACCCCAAAAAAAAACACCGATTCTGAGGGGGTGGGGGGTCACTCAAACCGGAACTGAACTAGAATGTCTGACTGAAGTACCGGGTCTGCTTTACATTATAAACAATGGGGCACATTTACTAAGTAGTCTGGGACAGAATTCTGGCGTGGACTGCACATAAATTCATATGATAACTGGTTGCACATCTATTCATAAAGGGGCGTTCTGTTGCATATTCGCACCGGCATAGGCAAGTCCCACAGAAATGTGCCACACGTTCCTGCACTTTGGGCGCGTGCAGCCTGCGCCACATTCATGAAGAGTGAGCTCCGGTCTTCATGAATGTGTCGCCCACCACACGGCAGTAAGGTAGACTACATGTAGTGCAGTTTGCCTTACTATAAGTAAATGTGGGCCAGTGTATCCTACCTATTATCTACTGGTGTAATTGAGATTGAAAGAAACGCTGTTTATTTGTCAGCCTTTCCGTAAAGACACTTAAGTTAATAGCAATCATAAGACTTCCTACTATAATTGTTATGTTGTGACAAGAAGTAAGAGAAAAGCTTCAACATTTTAGTTTCACAGATAAGCTAGACATGTCCACCGTGCTTTATTTCTTTACTTTATATGGAGATTTATTCCAACTGTTACTATGCTCTTGTTCTTGTGCTTCTCACTTCAGATCTGTGTGATACAATAAATGTTATAAATGTTGACTTTGCGGCTGCAGAAATAAAGGTGACAGAACTGTGTACACACAGCAATGTTCTAAACTATTGGTAAACCGGTACATGATGGTCAGTACATCAGTAAGCACATTCATTTATTCCAAATTCACATCAGTTTTGCAAATTGCAATTACAAAATAATTTCATCACTTTCCATGTTGAAAGTGGGACATATGTCCTAACATGTACAAAAGGCCAAGTGTGAATGTATTCTTAGCGGGGGAAGGGAGTGCTTCTAACCAAAAACATCAAGTTCTACCAAAAATACTTGTCTGTGTATGGCCTGCCTTTAGTCTAAAACTAAAGTAATAAAACAGTTTAACCACAAAAAAGTGGTCAAATTTCCATTTTCATTAAAAATATTGGGGGTTATTTTTTGAAGACCAGTGTTTTGTGCTGTGGTTTTAATAATAAGCTTCAATGGGGAGGGAGGAATCAGAATTCGGCCTCATGGACACAACCATTTCAGCTAGCACTGCTCACTCTTCCATCTCCATAGGAACTACGTAGCCACACCTGAGTGGCTCACCACACCATGACCCTGCATTATAGACTTGTATGGGGGCCTAGCTGCAATTTGAGCGACTAGCTCACAATCCCATATAAAGTCTCATGTGTCTGGCATTATTAGAAGGTTTCAATGTAGAATTTTTGGAGCTATAGACTTCACCAGTTTTCTAGCACAGGGGATTGTAAATTTGATTGGCCAAGGCTTCCCTGCCCTTGTCTACCTTTGTCCTTTTCTTCTTCACCCATTTATATTAAAGTGGACCTGTCACCCATAAATTGGGCACTAGGAACTGCTTACTAGAGTAAAGCCGGTAACACTATCTAACACTGCGGCGGAGTACAATGTAAATGGAGGATACCGCCCCTTCATGAATACCTCGGACCGCTTGGTGAAGGAGCCCGGCCGCAGTGTTAGATAGCGTTACCGGTAACTCTATCATTCTAACACTGCGGCGTTTGTTTAGTAAGCAGCTCCTAGTGCCCAATTTATGGGTGACAGGTTCTCTTTAAACTAGCAAGTGGGGCACAAAAGGAGGAGGAGGAGGCATGTGCCAGAAATTGTGAATTTTTCAAGCAAATCACATCAAATAAATGCCACAAACACTTTGATATATATCACCTCAATTGTCTTCATAATGTTTATCAATTGCAGATAGATGTCAGAAAAAAAACAAGGAGTGGCTATATCTTCTTTTGGGATCAGTTTCTGATTGGTGTTAATTGACTAATGAATGAACTGGATAACCATATTGCAACACAACAACTATTGTATTCAATAACTTTGGGTATGGTTTGTAAAATGTTTTGGTATGATCCAATTCTAAAAGGTGTACATGATGACATGATGTACCTAAATTGTATCATTCCAAAACTAAACCAAACCTCTTCACAGGTTTCATCTGATGTGTCATCTCAGCTCCATTCATTTTAGTGAGACAGTAATGGTGTATATTCAGGGGGATAATCATGGATTTCATAAATAGAACTATCATCAGTACAGACGGTCCCCTTCTTAAGGATTTCCGACTTACAGACAACCCATAGTTACAGACAGACCCCTCTGCCCACTGTGATGTTTGGTGAAGTTCTCTGGATGCTTTATTATAGTCCCAGGCTGCAATGTTTAGCTGTCTGTAATGAAGCTTTATTAATAATCTTTGGTCTCATTACATCAAAAAATGTAGAAAATCTAATTGTCACTGGGACAACAAAAAATTTTGTCTTGGGGGTACAATTCCGACTTACATACAAATTCAACTTAAGTACAAACCTAAGAACCTATCTTGTACTTGACCCAGGGACTGGGTCTGCCTGTACTTAGTTTGTACATTCACTAGTTTGTTAGCGCCTTTCGACATCCAGTAGCTAAACATTAATGCTAAACACAAAAACATCAGCTATAACCTTCACATCCTGACAAATAGTGTAATTCCCACAAGAGTTTATTTGTATACAGAGTCCAATATGCCCAAGCCTTTTCTCTAAGAAATCTAACATTCTTATGTAAGTTTGTAATCAGATCTGGTATGTGGTTGGTTTCAGCCTGTCACTACTGCAGTGAATTTCATTCACGGAGGCTGTTTCACATAGCATATGACTGCAAATCTTCTCTTTCATACATTACAGTGGAGACCTTTGTGCGAACAATCATTTAGCCGCTTAGGAGGCAACAGGGGGCCAGAAACCAAGACTTTCTTGTGTGAGAGTATACAGAAGCTCTGAAGAGCCGGATGAGGTGTATAATATTAAAATGTAGCAGAATACAGTCACTGATCTTTATTTATTATTATTTTATGTACATCATTGGGAATTATAATTGTGCTCATTCAATAAGTGACTTTCTGAATGACTTATAAAACGGGTAAACTTTAGACTAGGTTAAACTGTATAATATTATGATGTCTATCATTATCATTAGATCCATGACAAAGGAGTAGAACGATCGGAAGCATTGTTTACAGGAGTACCACAATCTCTTTACCTCTACTTGTACAACTCCCCTTATCAACTTGTATGGATACAGTATCAGACACAGCATCACATCTAGGAAGCCTGTTGGGTCCATGCCTCAGTAAACACCAATGTAAAACCTTAAACTTGGCAAATATATAGTTGATGTATGCAAATTCATGCCATAAAGTTATATACAGGGAGGCAGATAGGTTCCTTAGGCTTGTTCTTAATTTGAATTTGTACATAAGTCGTAACTCTATATAATCTTTTTTTGTCCCAGTGACAATTCAATTTTCAAAATGTTTTGCTGTAATGGGAACCAGGATTATTTATAAAACTTCATCACAGACACCTTACAGCTGATCATTGCAGCCTGGGACCAAAGTAAAGCATCCAGAGAACTTCACTAGAAGTCACAGTGGACAGGGAGGTCCATCTGTAAGTCAAGTGTCCGTATGTAGGGGACCACCTGTATATATATTCCTTATTACCCCCACTTTTATTATTGTTTCCTAATAGATGGCTTTGCTTCCCAATACAGTACTAGAGATATGTTATAGTAAACCCTTTTATAGGCAATGTATGTGTTTGAGACATTCCCTTCATACAGGATATGAGTAATATACACAACAGTAATTGATTGGAAATAGCTGGACAGTTTTTGTACATCATAGTATATAATCAATTATGGAAATTCCCACTGTATCTTCACATGTTGAGGCATGATTGAGTCCACCCCATGCAAGCCACAGCATGAAGCCACTACAGACTTTGCACACCTACCTTTCAATGTTAACAATGTCAATGCTATTAACTAGGGTACTTTCTAACTTTTTGAAAAAGATACAATACACAGCTTTTTTTATTCAACAAAATCTATGTAAGTGATTGGATCTCAACTCAAGAAAGTTATGTTGAAATCTTTGCTAGATAAATATAATACTTTCTATACGTAACCTGGTGTCTCAAAGAGCCAAAAAATGTCTATTTATTTTATAAGGGGAAGACTAAAAATTCTAATTCTCTATTATGCTGCACTTTTATTATTTTAGAGGGTATTTAGCATTAAATATGATAAGCACGATGGAATAAATTCAATTGAGATCAGCAAAAGCATCAATACACAAAGCGAATCCTAATTGTATATGTCAATTATGTGTATTAAACATCTCAAATTCCTTTGTTATATAGCTAAACCCACATCCATCTTGTGTACATCTGTAACATCAGTATGTTAGGTAGATAACTTCATACACAGGGAGTGAACTGGTGTATTATTTAATTCTCAAGTTGTTCAGTTCACAGGAGAGGAGGCTTTATGGACAGAACATAATGAACACACATTGTTTTTCCTCATCTTAATCAACACAGTAACTGTAAAATCCATAACATTAATGAACACTTTTCCTTTGGACCCCATAACTGTAATGCAATTTTTATTAACTTGTTTTTTTCTGGTTCACAGCTGGGGCGTTTTACTAAATGGACCCTTTGGTAGAAAACAATAGCAGGGTGTAATGATACATACTCATTGCATGCAGTAGTGCAAGCAGAATTAAACCAGAAAAGCATGCAATGTATCTCATTTTGAAGGTATATAAAATTATACAGTATATAAAGGCATACAAGGCATTCTTGCCATTTGGGAAAAGTAGGTTGTGGAGCAAGGTGGACAAGGGCAGGGAAGGACATGACTGACAGCCTGTATAATGATGTGACACCCCTGGTACTGGCTCCTCTATGTGCTTCCTGGTTCTGGGGACCACGCCCCCTGCAGCCTGTGTGTGTATGAGATACTCCTATACACATGACTGACAGCCTGTATAATGATGTGACACTCCTGGTGCTGGCTCCTCTATGTGCTTCCTGGTGCTGGCAGCCAAGCCCCTTGCAGTCTCTGTGTGCATGAGATACTCCTATACACATGACTGACAGCCTGATTAATGAGGTGACACTCCTGATGATGGCTCCTCTATGTGCTTCCTTATTCCAGCGGCCATGCCCCCTGCAGCCTGTGTGTGTATGGGATACTTCTGTACACATGACTGACATCCTATATAATGATGTGACACTCTAGATGATGGCTCCTCTACGTGCTTCCTGGTTCTGGCTACCATGCCTCCTGCAGCCTGTGTGTGTATAAGATACTCCTATACACATGACTGACAGTCTGTATAATGAGGTAACACTACTGGTGCTGGCTCCTCTATGTGCTTCCTGGTTCTGGCAGCCACACTCCCTGCAGCCTTTGTGTATGAGATACTCCTATGCACATGACTGACAGGCTGTATAATGATGTGACACTCTTGGTGCTGGCTCCTTCATGTGCTTTCTGGTTTTGGCGGCCACGCCCCGTGTAGCCTGTGTGTATGAGATGCTCCTATACACATGACTACATCCTGTAGCAGTTGTAACAGCCTGACATGCTGTTACTCCAATAGACTACTTGTGTAGCTGATGTCTGTGTTTTTTACACAAACAATACCAATGTTTTACTATATATTACTCTCCATGTGCCTACCCTTATTTACATAATAAAGAAAAGATGATTTTACAATGATTAATGTATGAATTAACTAGATAAAGGCTGGGAAGGATTCATTGTTAGCTGCTCCGACAGGTAGTGGTGACATAGGGGCATATTTATCAGTGGCACAGAGGGCCTGAGATAATCACAAATGCTAGTCTATTGCTAGCACTTGCGACTATTTTTCATAGAATAAACTGCGCAGCCTCCTGCCCCGATACATTCAAGAGCTCTGCCCTTGATGTATCGGGGCAGGAGGCTGCGCCTCTTGATGTATGCCGCTGCGAATATGCAGCGGCGGAAATCATACACTTGGCACCCGAGCATCAGCTATGAAAAATTCATAGTCTCTGCTTTGAACGCTGCTAAGGATTGTTTTTTTTCTCAGAACTATTGTTTCTTTTGTCTGTAATCAGTGTCCATTAGGCTACGTTCACATCTCGTTTTTGCTGTCTGTTGTAAGGATACTTCTGAAGGGATTAACGGATGCAATGGAGGGCAGCAGTCCTTTGGTTCACCCCCCCCCCCCCCAAAAAAAAAAAAGCATTAAGAAGATGACTTACAACTCCAGCAGCTGTCAGTGATTTGCTGCTATCAATATATCAATACCCAGAGTCTCTCCCTAGTGATGTAACTATAGTTATAGGGACAGTTACATATTTGAAGAAAAAACCCACTGTGTATGATCAGCTGAGGATGGGGATGAATGCCATAGAGTGTTATCCAACACACATGGCCTCTAATGTTGTCCGCTGAACATATACCTTTGAATTCCAAATCTTGTACGAACCTTAGTATTAGCTTTTATTTGACTGATGAAGAATTCTCCAGATATATGACTGAATTAGAGACTGGAATACCAGCAGTGTCTCAGTGCTGAATCCTTAGGTGATTTAATTATTTATTTTATTTTTATGCCACTTGTGGAGTAAAATAAAAAAAGGTACATCTCATCCAACTACCTGCTAGTATGGCAAGGCTCTTGGTCTGACCAGACTGGAGATGGTGTGTCTGTTACCACTGCTACCTCACATGATTAACTGACATCTCCAAATGCGGGATATATCAATGCGGGTGGTACATGGTAATTTCTAGTGCAAGTAGTCTAAAAGTAGAAGATAAGGAGGGTGTATTTGGATAGACAAGTACAAAAAAATACACAAGAAGTAATTAGTTCTTTTCAGCATGAGAAACACCACAGTCTGTATGTTCCATGTCAGATGGAAAGAACTGTAGCCTTCCATCCTCATTGGCTGCTGGTGAAGCTAAGGCCATTGCTGCTACACCAAGAAGGATCACATAGGGAGCAACAGTAGACAGAAAAAGTTATATCTATGTTAAGGCTCAAATTCATTAACAGATAAAATATGGAATAATATGAAACAACTAGTGATTAACGTACCCAATGAAGTTGGGTTTTGGCTGAACTTGAAAATTCTGTTGGAGCCTGGGTACCGAACACCTGGCACCGATTGGCCATCAAATTATGAATTCAATTAAATCCCTGTGGTGTCTCAGGGGGAGATTCCCATTCCAACAAAAGTGGGAGTTGCACGCCATGTTGACATGAAGTGCGCAGTATCCACATGATTAAATGACACCGGCATTTAAAGAGTTAACACCCAAAAAAGTGCCAGCACCGATTCTGAGGGTGGGTGGGGGTCACTCAAACCGGAACTGAACTAGAAATGTCGACTGAAGTACCGGGTCTGCTTTACATTATAAACAATGGGGCACATTTACTAAGTAGTCTGGGACAGAATTCTGGCGTGGACTGCACATAAATTCATATGATATCTGGTTGCACATCTATTCATAAATATGCTCTAGTGTACTAATCTGGTAGAAAGGGGCGTTCGTTGCATATTCGCACCGGCATAGGCAAGTCCCACAGAAATGTGCCACACGTTCCTTCACTTGGGCGCGTGCAGCCTGCGCCACATTCATGAAGAGTGAGCTCCGGTCTTCATGAATGTGTCGCCCACCCAGCCGGTAAGGTAGACTACATGTAGTGCAGTTTGCCTTACTATAAGTAAATGTGGGCCAGTGTATCCTACCTATCTACTGGTGTAATTGAGATGAAAGAAACGCTGTTTATTTGTCAGCCTTCCGTAAAGACACTTAAGTTAATAGCAACATAGACTTCCTACTATAATTGTTATGTTGTGACAAGAAGTAAGAGAAAAGCTTCAACATTTTAGTTTCACAGATAAGAGACATGTCCACCGTGCTTTATTTCTTTACTTTATATGGAGATTTATTCCAACTGTTACTATGCTCTTGTTCTTGTGCTTCTCACTTCAGATCTGTGTGATACATAAATGTTATAAATGTTGACTTTGCGGCGCAGAAATAAAGGTGACAGAAGTGTACACACAGCAATGTTCTAAACTATTGGTAAACCGGTACATGATGGTCAGTACATCATGGTTTATGGAGCACATTCATTTATTCCAAATTCACATCAGTTTTGCAAATTGCAATTACAAAATTATTTTTTATTATTATTTCCCAGATATCATCACTTTCCATGTTGAAAGTGGGACATATGTCCTAACATGTACAAATGGCCAAGTGTGAATGTATTCTTAGCGGGGAAGGGAGTGCTTCTAACCAAAACATCAAGTTCTACCAAAAATACTTGTCTGTGTATGGCCTGCCTTTAGTCTAAAACTAAAGTAATAAAACAGTTTAACCACAAAAAAGTGGTCAAATTTCCATTTTCATTTTAATATTGGGGTTATTTTTTGAAGACCAGTGTTTTGTGCTGTGGTTTTAAAATAAGCTTCAATGGGGAGGGAGGAATCAGAATTGCCTCATGGACACAACCATTTCAGCTAGCACTGCTCACTTTTCCATCTCCATAGGAACTACGCAGCCACACCTGAGTGGCTCACCACACTATGACCCTGCATTATAGACTTGTATGGGGGCCTAGCTGCAATTTGAGCGACTAGCTCACAATCCCAATAAAGTCCATGTGTCTGGCTATTAGAAGGTTTCAATGTAGAATTTTTGGAGCTATAGACTTCACCAGTTTTCTAGCACAGGGGATTGAATTTGATTGGCCAAGGCTTCCCTGCCCTTGTCACCTGTCCTTTCTTCTTCACCCATTTATATAAAGTGAGACCTGTCACCCATAAATTGGGCACTAGGACTGCTTACTAGAGTAAAGCCGGTAACACTACTAACACTGCGGCGAGTACAATGTAAATGGGGACCGCTCAAAAGCGTCCGACGCATTCATAGGGGGCGTCAGGCGCTCCTCTTCCCGGACCGCCCTGTTTGCTCCTAGGCACGTCATGCACACCCTATACCGCCCTTCATGAATACCTCGGCCGCTTGGTGAAGGGCCCGGCCCAGTGTTAGATGAGTTACGTAACTCTATCATCTACACTGCGGCGTTTGTTTAGTAAGCAGCCTAGTGCCAATTTATGGGTGACAGGTTCTCTTTAACACAAGTGGGGCACCAAAGGAGGAGGAGGAGGCATGTGCCAGAAATGTGAATTTTTCAAGCAAATCACATCAAATAAATGCCACAAACACTTTTATATATATCACCTCGATTGTCTCCATAATGTTTATCAATTGCAGATAGATGTCAGAAAAGAAAAACAAAGAAAGTTTGAGTGGCTATTTCTTCTTTTGGGATCAGTTTCTGATTGGTGTTAATTGACTAATGAATGAACTGGATAACCATATTGCAACAACAACAATTGTATTCAATAACTTTGGGTATGGTTTGTAAATGTTTGGTATGATCCAATTCTAAAAGTGTACATGATGACATGATGTACCTAAATTGTATCATTCCAAAACTAAACCAAACCTCTTCACAGGTTTCATCTGATGTGTCATCTCATTCATTTTAGTGAGACAGTAATGGTGTATATTCAGGGGGATAGTCATGGATTTCATAAATAGAACTATCATCAGTACAGACGGTCCCCTTCTTAAGGATTTCTGACTTACAGACAACCCATAGTTACAGACAGACCCCTCTGCCCACTGTGATGTTCGGTGAAGTTCTCTGGATGCTTTATTATAGTCCCAAGCTGCAATGATTAGCTGTAAGGCGTCTGTAATGAAGCTTTATAATAATCTTTGGTCTCATTAATCAAAAATGTTAAAATCTAATTGTCACTGGGACAACAAAAAATTTTGTCTTGGGGGTACAATTCCGACTTACATACAAATTCAACTTAAGTACAAACCTAAGGAACCTATCTTGTACTTGACCCAGGGACTGCCTGTACTTAGTTTGTACATTCACGTTTGTTAGCGCCTTTCGACATCCAGTAGCTAAACATTAATGCTAAACACAAAAAACATAGCTAAACCTTCACATCCTGACAAATAGTGTATTCCCACAATTTATTTGTATACAGAGTCCAATATGCCCAAGCCTTTTCTCTAAGAAATCTAACATTCTTATGTAAGTTTGTATCAGATCTGGTATGTGGTTGGTTTCAGCCTGTCACTACTGCAGTGAATTTCATTCACGGAGGCTGTTTCACATAGCATATGACTGCAAATCTTCTCTTTCATACATTACAGTGGAGACCTTTGTGCGAACAATCATTTAGCCGCTTAGGAGGCAACAGGGGCCAGAACCAAGACTTTCTTGTGTGAGAGTATACAGAAGCTCTGAAGAGCCGATGAGGTGTATAATATTAAAATGTAGCAGAATACAGTCACTGATCTTTATTTATATTATTTTATGTACATCATTGGGATTATAATTGTGCTCATTCAATAAGTGACTTTCTGAATGACTTATAAAACGGGTAACTTTAGACTAGGTTAAACTGTATAATATTATGATGTCTATCATTATCATTAGATCCATGACAAGGAGTAGAACGATCGGACAGCATTGTTTACAGGAGTACCACAATCTCTTTACCTCTACTTGTACAACTCCCCTTATCAACTTGTATGGATACAGTATCGACACAGCATCACATCTAGGAAGCCTGTTGGGTCCATGCCTCAGTAAACACCAATGTAAACCTTAAACTTGGCAAATATATAGTTGATGTATGCAAATTCATGCCATAAAGTTATATACAGGGAGGCAGATAGGTTCTTTAGGTTTGTTCTTAAGTTGAATTTGTACATAAGTCGCAACTGTATATAATCTTTTTTTGTCCCAGTGACAATTCAATTTTCAAAATGTTTTGCTGTAATGGGAACCAGGACCAGGATTATCTATAAAAATTCATCACAGACAACTTACAGCTGATCATTGCAGCCTGGGACCAAAGTAAAGCATCCAGAGAACTTCACTAGAAGTCACAGTGGACAGGGAGGTCCATCTGTAAGTCAAGTGTCCGTATGTAGGGGACCACCTGTATATATATTCTTATTACCCCACTTTATTATTGTTTCCTAATAGATGGCTGCTTCCCAATACAGTACTAGAGATATGTTATAGTAAACCCTTTTATAGGCAATGTATGGTTTGAGACATTCCCTTCATACAGGATATGAGTAATATACACAACAGTAATTGATTGGAAATAGCTGGACAGTTTTTGTACATCATAGTATATAATCAATTATGGAAATTCCCACTGTATCTTCACATGTTGAGGCATGATTGAGTCCACCCCATGCACAAGCCACAGCATGAAGCCACTACAGACTTTGCACACCTACTTAGCATACTTTTCAATGTTAACAATGTCAATGCTATTAACTAGGTACTTCTAACTTTTTGAAAAGATACAATAACACTCAACACTCTCAACTCAAGAAAGTTATGTTGAAATCTTTGCTAGATAAATATAATACTTTCTATACGTAACCTGGTGTCTCAAAGAGCCAAAAAATGTCTATTATTTTATAAGGGGAAGACTAAAAATTCTAATTCTCTATTATGCTGCACTTTTATTATTTTAGAGGGTATTTAGCATTAAATATGATAAGCACGATGGAATAAATTCAATTGAGATCAGCAAAGCATCAATACACAAAGCGAATCCTAATTGTATATGTCAATTATGTGTATTAAACATCTCAAATTCCTTGTTATAAGTCTAAACCCACATCCATCTTGTGTACATCTGTAACATCAGTATGTTAGGTAGATAACTTCATACACAGGGAGTGAACTGGTGTATTATTTAATTCTCAAGTTTCAGTTTTCACAGGAGAGGAGGCTTTTGGAGAACATATGACACCATTGTTTTCCTCATCTTAATCAACACAGTAACTGTAAAATCCATAACATTAATGAACACTTTTCCTTTGGACCCCATAACTGTAATGCAATTTTTATTAACTTGTTTTTTCGGTTTCACAGCTGGGGCGTTTTACTAAATGGACCCTTTGGTAGAAACAATAGCAGGGTGTAATGATACATACTCATTGCATGCAGTAGTGCAAGCAGAATTTAACACAATGCAGGACTGGTATCTCATTTTGAAGGTATTAAAAGTATACAGTATATAAAGGCATACAAGCATTCTTGCCATTTGGAAAGTAGGTGTGGAGCAAGGTGGACAAGGCAGAGGAAGGACATGACTGACAGCCTGGATAATGATGTGACACCCCTGGTACTGGCTCTCTAGTGCTTCCTGGTTCTGGGGACCACGCCCCCTGCAGCCTGTGTGTTTGAGATACTCCTATACACATGACTGACAGCCTGTTAATGATGTGACACTCCTGGGTGCTGGCTCCTCTATGTGCTTCCTGGTGCTGCAGCCAGCCCCTGCAGTCTCTGTGTGCATGAGATACTTCTATACACATGACTGACACCTGATTAATGAGGTGGACACTCCTGATGATGGCTCCTCTATGTGCTTCCTTATTCCAGCGGCCATGCCCCTGCAGCCTGTGTGTGTATGGGATACTTCGTACACATGACTGACATCCTATATAAGATGTGACACTCTAGATGATGGCTCCTCTAGTGCTTCCTGGTTCTGGCTACCATGCCCCTGCAGCCTGTGTGTGTATAAGATACTCCTATACACATGACTGACAGTCTGTATAATAGAGTAACACTACTGGTGCTGGCTCCTCTATGTGCTTCCTGGTTTGGCAGCCACACTCCTGCAGCCTTTGTGTATGAGATACTCCTATGCACATGACTGCAGGCTGTATAATGATGTGACACTCTTGGTGCTGGCTCCTTCATGTGTTTCTGTTTTGGCGGCCACGCCCCGTGTAGCCTGTGTGTATGAGATGCTCCTACACAGACTACATCCTGTAGCAGTTGTAACAGCCTGACATGCTGTTACTTCCAATGACTACTTGTGTAGCTGATGTCTGTGTTTTTACTTCACAAACAATACCAATGTTTTACTATATATTACTCTCCATGTGCCTACCCTTATTTACATAATAAAGAAAAGATGAATTTTACAATGATTAATGTATGAATTAACTAGATAAAGGCTGGGAAGGATTTAGTTAGCTGCTCCAAAGGTAGTGGTGACATAGGGGCATATTTATCAGTGGCACAGAGGGCCTGAAATAATCACAAATGCTAGTCTATTGCTAGCACTTGCGACTATTTTTCATAGAATAAACACTGCGCAGCCTCCTGCCCCGATACATTCAGAGGCATCTGCCTCTGGATGTATCGGGGCAGGAGGCTGCGCCTCTTGATGTATGCTGCTGCGAATATGCAGCGGCAGGGGAATCATACACTTGCACCCGAGCATCAGCGTATGAAAAATGTCCCTCATAGTCTCTGCTTTGAACGCTGCTAAGGATTGTTTTTTTCTCAGAACTATTGTTTCTTTTGTCTGTAATCAGTGTCCATTAGGCTACGTTCACATCTCGTTTTTGCTGTCTGTTGTAAGGATACTTCTGAAGGGATAACGGATGCAATGGAGGGCAGCAGTCCTTTGGTTCACCCCCCCCCCCCCCAAAAAAAAAAAGCATTAAGAAGATGACTTACAACTCCAGCAGCTGTCAGTGATTTGCTGCTATCAATATATCAATACCCAGAGTCTCTCCTAGTGATGTAACTATAGTATAGGGACATACATATTGAAGAAAAAACCCACTGTGTATGATCAGCTGAGGATGGGGGAATGAGAATGCCATAGAGTGTTATCCAACACACATGGCCTCTAATGTTGTCCGCTGAACATATACCTTTGATTCCTTTTTCATCCTATATTTGCAGCTGTATGAAACATTCGGAACAAATGCAGGTGTCCATCTTCAAGGATATGTGTACAAAGTACAAACATGCTCAAGGTGTATGTTGTGAGCATTCCTGCTGTACATTCTGAATGTATTCACTAAAGGTGATGTGAACTGAGCCTTAATGCAACTAAGCACTCTTCAACTATACACGCTAGAAACATTCCATGGATAACAGTTATGTTGTCCTTGTTGTTCGTTCATACAATCCCTTAGGACCAATTGGATTTTTTTTAGCTTACACATAAAATTTTCTAGACACTGTATTTATCTGAATTCAATCTAATAACTGGAGCATATAAATATCTAGAGTATCTTTAATACTAGTCTAATAGAAATGTGTCATCATATGGCAACTAATCATTTAGGAAATAAGCTCCATATTACAGTATGGTCTCAGGCAAAATGGCCATGGTTATAAATCTCTGAGGAAGTGAAGTGTTAATAAGATTTTATGAATGTGATGAAAATAATAGAACCTTCCATATTTAAATACTATATATATTACCAACTTCTAGAGCATATTGTCTCCCATTTGGTTACAGTCATCTTCATACAAAGTGTTTATAAGCATGACATATTTATTGAAAACGTGTTTGCTTTTTTTATTATTATTTTTTTTAACACCCGAGCTGTTTCTTACAGTGCAATGTGAATGTAACTGTGTTAGCGGCAGACTGTATCTAAAAAAAAAATCTACTTATTTTACAATAACGTGGCCTCACGGGTATTATTAAAATGAAAGAGAAAAATACTGAAGTGGAATGAGACAGGAAAGACAAATGCCCTGAGGTTGTTGTTAGAACAGCAATTGCTGAAATCCCTCATCACACGATTTTAAATGATATATGAGATTATTTCCACAGCCAACAGAACCTCCACACTGTAAATGACTTTCCTATCCTATTTATGGTCTATTTAGGTCTCTTCCCTACAAAATCTTAAACTCTGTACAGCAAAAATATAAGTTGCCAGTCCATAACATGTGGTTTGCATTGAAATATAGGCTCCTTTATGGGATGTTGTATGTATTATATGTATTAGTAATGCCTTTGTTCCTTTTCCTTTTATGTCATTATAACTATATTATTAAATTATTATTTGTTTTGTCCACAAAAATCATTATCTTGATGATAATCCATGCTGAAAATACTAAAATACTTTACTAATCTGACCTTCAACTCAGCATAGCGGTACTCATTGGAGATCCAGGCTTTGCTCCATGTTATAAAAAAGCATTCATTCTTTTTTACCCATGACCATTACCTGCGCTCGAGATCAAAATTAGAGAACAATGTATGATCAGTAGATTTTTTTCAGAAATAATGTAATCTCCATTGATCAACATTTGACGGATTTGTTGTAACGGGTACAACCTGCCACTGGAACAGTGTTTTACAGCATACCAACATAAAACCTTAATTTTGCAAAAAAAACAAGAAGGAAGGGTCAGAGAACAGCAATAAATGTAGCACAGAGAAAGATTATAAGTACATTTTCTAAAAATTACAACAATTTTGAAAAAAAAACCTGTTCTAGTGGCAATGTCTACCCCTTACAAAAAGTTGATCAATGGAGATCACATTATCTTGGAAAAATCAAGAGATTGTACATTGTTCTCTAATTTTGATCTTTAGTGTACATCCTAGAATTGACACCCAAACTTTATAAAGAATTTTAGGTGAGAAATTAGTTTGAGAACCCTCACTAAAGAACTTTGATCCATTAATGTGAATGTAAAATGATCGTAACTTCACTTGTATTCTGCCTCAATGATTTTTTCAGCTGTATTTTGTATTTTTGTTTTTCTTGTGACTTGTAGTGCCATCACACAGCATACATAATGATAAATGGCTTTAGACCCCCCTCAGGGATTGTGAGCCACGGTTTAAAAAGAGTGACCTAGACAAAACCTAGCCACTAATTAAAGGGGTTGTCCGAGAAAAAACTCCAAACCCTAAAAAACTGCTATGTGGCAGGGAGGGAGCTACACGTACTTACCTCTGTGGTCCCTCCTGATTTCCTGCACCACAGTCACGGAAGCTTTGCTCAGAACCGCTTCCGGCTGGTAGCTGGTCTGAGCACAGCTTCAATGCCCCTTGGAGGGAACGCGGAGGAAAGTATGTGTTTATATTTTAAGCAGACCCCTCCCGGCCACATAGCAGTTTTTTATAGGCCTTGGACAACCCCTGTAACTTCACATTAATTTCAGCATTTGGAATGTAAACTACTGTAAGGTCATTTTTCATAGAATTTATCCATCTATGTTTTGTTTTGTCTTACTTTTTTGCTATAGTTTTTTTCTCTGCAGTTATAGTGTCAATTCTTTGAAGACCCATGGCACTTTTTTGTTCTACTTTTTGTGACTTTTTCTTGTGCATTGGCATATTTGCAGGTGGGTTTGCAGGTGGACTGTATTCCTGTGTTGCCCTTGATTCAATGACCATTGTGTTGCAAAGCATTAAGAAATGTTGCAAAATCTTCCAGATAAATAGTTGGACAAAAACAAAAGTCTCAAATGCCAAGATTCCCAAGATTCCTAAGATAATTGACAGGTCAGGCGATTGTTTTGTGATGTTCTGTTAGTTTTCCAGACTTTAGAAAGTACAGAAAATGAATATGTTTTTGGATCTGAAATCAGTGTTCATACTTACAGGTCTGCCCTCCTGTGTAAATTCTAAGTCTCTACAAGATATTACATGGATGAATCCCTTTGCGTTCAAAGTCAAACAGTGGACAGTCTTTTGCAGAAGGCTTGATATTCAGGTGCAAACTGTACTATTCTTGTCTTGCCTAGAGCATTTATTTCCATTAATTCTGTGGAAATGGAAGCCAATAGAAATCCTTCATTTTTTTTTTACTTTTGCCTAGTGACACAAGTGCAGTAAATGGCATAGGATTTCAGCTATAAATAGGACTATTATTATTTCCCATAGGAAAATAGCCATGGAGCTGCATTACTTTAACAATAACTTAACATACAGGAGTGAAGCCTGGCATGGTAAAATAGCTAGATATTACAAAAATCAGGATAAATGTGTTACTCTATCACTTTGTTTTGCTACCTGTTTTAATGGAAAAGATGAATGTAATGCCATAATAGTGTCAGATGTTATTGTCACTTTAATGACTAAAATTGTAAGGTCGGTTGTTATTAGGGGTTTATGGAGTATATTATATTTTAGCTGTAAGCATAAATGTGTACATAGATGTAAAAACAGAAGTAAAACATACAGAAACCTTTGATTATTAGTAATAGTTTTATACTGTATGATATTTGTATATATGTTATAAAATGCATTCAAATCATCTTCATATGTTGATAGCTTTGTGGTATAACCAACATATCCTACCTGATAGGAGAATGTCCAAAGTTTATTGCTAGCTATGCGGTTTCTTCCCGTGATTTGCCCTTCATTTGAATGAAAACATGTGGTCAGTGGTCCATTCTCAAGATAGCTGAACTTTTAAGCTATTTATGACACTTCCTATGTATTTGTCATAAATACCTTACTTGGAGCAACCCTCTATAGAGTTTCAGGGAAATATAATTATATTATTATTCAGTTTTCTTTAATTATTTAAATATTAACACCATAAACGTATACAAAATGTTGCCCATTCATCACAAAAGCATCCATAAAGTATGTAAAGATCTGATTCCAAAAATAAGGTCATGAATCTATCATTATGCAGCTCCCTCTGTGTCTTCTGTTATAGACTCCAATCTCTTTAGAAGGCTTTGCACCGATAGTGGGAGTCATTTATTGTTCTTTGAAGACCAATAAAATAGTTTCATATGTGAAAGGGTTGACCACTTTCAGCAAATAATTGATATTGTTTATGTAATGAAAAGTTAATCCCTCTTGGTTTTCTAGATCTCTGATTGCTGTCCTTCAAAATGATGCTTCGCTGTTTACTTCCTACGGATAAAAACTGGTCGATGGTCATGGGATGTCATACAAGTCACACATGGCTTGTTATAAAACACCAAGTTTTTATCCACAGGAAGTAAACAATGCAGCTTCCTGTTGAAAGTAAGCAAGCAAGAAAACCATGAGCAATTGATACAGAAAGTATATTAGAAAATTGTATAACTTTTTAATATTCAAACAATACCAATTATTTATGGACAACCCCTTTATTACTACCTGTCACTTTTTTCCTAGACTTTGCCTCATGTATGGAGAATTTGGCAATCTAATATTGAAAAGGTTGTTTCTTAAAGGGTACCGATCATCAAGAACAGGAACAATAAACCTTACTACCCCTTCCCCCCAATGTGCCTTTGTTGAAAAGTACAGAGGTTTCAGCTTAAATCTGCCTCCTTCCACCAGTAAAATTGTTCCCTAAACTTTTTCTGTATTTGTCTATGTTGGCTCGTCTATGACTAAGAACTCTTGGGAGTTCGAAACGCGTCAGATGTCTGTAACATGGTACCTTTTTTAACTTTTTTATTATTATGATGAAATAAACAGAAGTTTTATTGTATGACAATCAAGCCTGGTTGCTGGATAAACATTCCTTTTTTCTATGTTGGCTCCACCTATTGCCAATTTCCTCCACCCATTGCGGGTTGCGTGAAATAATGACAAGATTAGCAGTTTCCCATACAGTGTTCAGTGCTATATACATCATGCAGTGAGAGGGACAGGATATTGGTAAGGACAGTAGTTGAAGAAGGATTGGACTTCCTAGCTGCTCAGGCTGAGGTCTGAAGAGACGCACAGCTATCAATCAAAAGAAGGAGGCGGGGTTCTATGGCAGCCTGGCCTGGAGAAACTATGACTCTTCTATTCTGAATTGACTCTATGTCTACTCATTCCCAAAAATGGCTGTAATTAAGTTACAGTGAGGTACAGTGTACAGTGATAATTTTAGGTCATATGGGGAGGACTTTTGACCCTGTACCAGCAGGTATTACTGGTGTGAAGGGAAAAATTCGGATGACAGGTCTTCTTTAAGCAGTTTTCACAAAGTAATGAAAAATTTGATTCTGATTGATTACTAATGTATTAAGGTTTTACTTCACTGGAAGATTGGAAATAAAGGCCCCAAAGCAGGTTATTTTGAAGATTATAAATCCTAAAAGATTGGTGGAAGGGAGGAGCGACCATGCTAGTGCATAATGGGGCACATTTACTGCCCTATATGCAGTTTGCCTGTGTATTGTGTGGTGTCCGCCAGATTTCTGTGCCCGTTCTTCATGAATCTGGCGCCATCTGCACAACTCCGACAGAGTGCACCAGTTTTTTTAGTGCATGCATGTACATGGGGCATGCAACACAATTCTGTCGGACCTTTAAATCTGGTGCACGGTCCGACTAGCACTGAAACGCCCATTTCAGTGCAGAACTTTGTGTTGCATGAAGAATAGTAAAGCCGCAACACAAAAGGCTCGAGTTCAACACATTTGTGTCTTGGACACTTCTTAAATACCTGTGTAAGCAGTTTGCACTAGAAAGAACGTGCAAAGTCTGACAGAAAACTGGTGCACAGACCTTAGTAAATGTGCCCCAATATGTGCAAAATTCACTAACTTGGAGGCAAAAACAGTACCAGGGAACCTGTCAGCGGTGTTAAACCACTAATCCACCGGCATGTTGTTATGTTGCTGGGGTTTAAAATTTTGTCCATTACTGCTTTTTTTAGTTAATGAATATAACTTAGAATAGAACATGGTACTTATCTGCCACAGCACCATTCATAGATAAAAAGGACAGTTCACCTCAGTTCACTCAGGATAAACTGTAATTGAGCATATGCAGAATGCAACTTCTCCCAAACTGCCCAATATGTATATATTATTCCAGTTAGTCAGTGAGGGTTATTCCACTAAGGGTTTGAATGTTATTAACTATTAACCATAAATGTTTTTTTTTACAATGGTTATTAAATCTACCACCAGGATGAAGGATCGTGAACCAAGCACACTTACATGCTGCTTTGTGCCCCTTATGGGAGGATCCAATCTTCTTTAAGCTTCCTATGCCCTTGTTTTTAAGAAAAAAGGCTTTAATAATTATGCAAATGAGCTGGAAGGCCTCCAGGCTTCATTAACACCTATGAAGGCCAGAGCCCCTCAGGCATATTTGCATAATTTTGCATAGGCTTTTTTGTCAAAACCAGGGCCCAAGAAGCTAAAAGAACAGATCCTGACAGAGGGGACACACACCACACACCAGTATTTTAGTGTGCTTGGTTTACAATCCTGATCCTGACAGTAGATGTCCTTTAAGATATATTACTATTAAAATTAGCTTTTAACATTATTTCAGTGAAGCACCTGTGACCACCCTCCAACTGTCTGCCAAAATATTGCAGTTAGTACCATACCCCTACTTTACATTCCTCTACGATACATAGTAGGAACACTTGTGTAAGAATTAACCCCCAATTGTATAGACAGTGTCCTACCGGCAGTGCATATTGAGAAAAAGGTTCTGTGGAGGTATGGTGTGAACAGGGCTCTACTTGAGACATACTGGGGCAGATTTACTTACCCGGTCCAGTTGCGATCCAGCGGCACGTTCTCCGATGCTGATTCGGGTTCTGCCAGGATTCACTAAGGCCGTGCTCCCTATGTCCACTAGGTGCCGCTGCTGCACTGAAGTCCGTTGGAGTTCACCTGCTTTGTTCCGGTGTATGTGATATTCTTGGGACACAATTTTTTTTCAAATTACGCGGTTTTTCCAAATCCGTCGGGTTTTCCGACGGCCACGCCCCCCCCCCCCCCATTTCTGCTGCGTGAAAGTCGGTGACGGTGTGGAAAAATCCCGGGGTAAATCGGAAAAATTCGGGAAACATGGCGGAAAAATGCGATTCGGATCCTTAGTAAATGTGCCCCAATGGATCCAGTATAGTCATATGTGGCCATCTCTGATATGCGCAACAACATTTGGATAGCAATTAGACGGCAACACATGACTATCTTGCAAATATTTGATTGTTTTTTCACTTTATGCACTTCCCTGTATTGCATATACTGACTTGTCTTATGCAATCATGCTTCATTCTTGTATTTGGGAGGGTTTTGTATTTTTTTGTGGTAATGAGTTATAAACACATAATTGATTCTCATTTGTTGAGAAATGTTGTATTGTTCAACTGAAGCTTCACAATATGGGTAAATAAACCTACTAGTTTTTACTTTTGAAGGTTGGAGTGCTGCCTATTTTATTATTACAAATTTGTTTTTTTTTTTTTTTAACCTTATTTAATTTCTCACACATGTATTTTGTATTTATTTATAATGTTTCCACCAATATTAACATGTCAGCATTGTGATTCTTGGTAAGTTTGTGTGGTATTGCAGTAGATGGGACATTTTTGCTGACGATTGGTATCTTTGGCCAGCACATTTTCAGCTGGCATTGAGAGATAAGCTGTCATTTTCTATACAGGGGTGGGAAAATATGAAGTACACAGATTTTAATAGGGCATGGGCCTCTGTGCTCAAATTTCACTTTTCTAATTAGTAGCTTAGACAAGCTGCTGATTGTTCAAGAAATAGTAGTGACATCAATATACATTTCTTGTAATAACCATACATGCATGTGGATCTTCTCTGACTCCTTCCTCTACAGTCACACAAAGACCTATTTAAAAAAAAACTGTCATGTTTGTCATTATTTTAGACTGTCAGCTGTAGTTTGACTTATTCATAAAATGAATATTCATATAAATGGAAAAGTATATCTTCTGTAGTCAGCAAGAGATTGTCTCCTGCAGTAGTGGATCATAAAATAGGTGGTTTGGGCGCTAGCCCAGGTCCCAAGCCTTCTACGGGTCACCCACCAAAATTTATATTCGGGAAGGGCCTTCGCCAATGAAATCTCGTAATCTGAGCCTCAGGTCCGCCAAATGTCCTGAAAGAAGGCAGAAGGGGCACATGCTCCAATGTTCAAGGATCTTGATTCTAGTACCATATGTAAAGAGTGAATTACAGAGTAGAAGGGGCTATAATATTGATACAGCCTAGGGCCCATTGCAGTCTTAATCTGCACCTGGTCTCATAGCCAGTTATGAATAACTGAGAAGAGAAATTAGGATAAAAACTGATTTTAAAAAAATCTACTTTTTGTCCATGGACTGTGTGTTGCAGTTCAGTCCTACCTACTTGGAAATAAATTGCAAAACCAAACATAGTCCATTGACAAAAGTGGCATTGAGATTAGAAAAAAATATGTTTCTTATTACCCCTTATTACCATTTTAGAAATACATTTAAAGTGAGTTAAGTTTTGTGACATTAAAATGTATTCTGTATTTGTCAAACATCCTTAAGCAGTACTCCAAGCAACATCAAGTATAGAACATGACAATTTCCAGTGACATCACTGAAGTATGTTGGAAGACTTCACTACAATCCCAGATACATATTAATGAATCTGGAATATCAGATCAGCCTCAAGCTATTTTACATCTTAGCACTGACTTATGATTACATACTTTAACAATGAATGTTTAAGTAATATCTTATATACAGTATGAAGGTGCACCTGCAGATGCTCAAAAAGATGTAAGTTGTTTTATTTTCTGGTTGGAAAACCCCTGATAGGGCTGAGGTAAGGGGTGATAAAATAAATAAATATACTTATCGTCCATCAGGTCCCAATTTCCATTGCCTAGCCTCCAGTTTCACAGTGTACATTCCCAGCTGGCCATAAGTGTCAGAGAAATGGCAAATTATTGGCCTTGTGATAACAGGAGCTCGAACTGTGACATCCAGAAATGACATAATTGCTTCTGTTTCTGTGAACAATAGAAATACATAAAATCCCTTTATTAGTTGACAAAGAATTAGATTTAGAATGTTAAATGATCAGATAGGTATCAAAACCATTTCTATACATACCAGCAGTTAATATACAGCACATATAAAAATATACCTGCAGTGAATATGCCACACCTTATCACTGCAGAAATTGTTGCGTGTATATATACAGCAACCCCTCAAACTAATATGCCTACAAGTTATATTCTTAATAAAAGCTGCCACTCCTAATTTATATATACGGCACCACTCACAATTATATATATATATCCCCCAAATTTTAATACAGCATTGGCACCCTCCATTTGACTTGTGTACAGCACTTGCACCTCCAAATTTATATACATCTATTTACAGCACCTGCTCATTAACGCCAGCACTCCCTTAGTTCATATCTAACTTTGTACCAACCCACTTTATTTATAAAGCACCACACTCCTTCATTAATTCATAATAGCTTCAGCTCTTAAATTTCTTCATATTTAGCCCCAGCTCTTAAAGATGCACACACTATTGATTCTTTTCAGAGAGGTCCGGTGCCGACACTTCCTAGATGGCCCATTTGCTTGCCTTATGGCACCATCTGCCCTGTTCACCCCTTCCTCAAGATTGTAGGTTTAGGTCTGAATTCTGTAAGAAATCCATTGGCCCCAGAATGACTGCCATGGCTGTGTGCATGGTACATGCAATTACAAGAACTACAGATGCCGATGAGAAGGATCTGAGCTCAACATAGATTTTTTTCATAAATTTCTTTTTTATCAGGAAATTATATTTTAAACTGATTGAAACCTAACGGCAAACGGCATAAGAGGTTTGTCTTAACATTGGTTATGCCATATTTATTGTGGGTAAAGAATGGTTCGTCTGCTCTTGGCCTTAACTAAACACATTTTAATGATAGAGAGATGAGTGGAGGGAACATAAGCATGAGCAGAATAACTACCGTATATACTCGAGTATAAGCCGACCCGAGTATAAGCCGAGGCCCCTAATTTTACCACAAAAAAAATGGGAAAATCTATTGACACGAGTATAAGCCGGGGGTGGGAAATGCATTGGTCACAGCCTCCCCAGTATATAGCCTGCCAGCCCCTGCCCCAGTGTATATAGCCTGCCAGCCCCTGCCCCAGTGTATATAGCCTGATAGGCTCTGCCCCAGTGTATATAACCCCCCCCCCCTGTTGTGCAGCACAACAATACCATTGTAGCGGATGGATCGCACAGAAGATCTAAGGGGGCTGCCGGAAAGGTGAGTTTTGATTTATTTTTTTGACTCGAGTATAAGCCGAGTTTGGGTTTTTTCAGCACATTTTTTGTGCTGAAAAACTAGGCTTATACTCGAGTATATAAGGTAACTTCTGGTGAACACAAAAGCAGCCGCTAAACAGGATTATTTTGCAGCACTAGTACAGTGGTATACATTGTTGACTTATTTTTAGTACACAATGGTAATATTTCTACCTTGCTCTAATTGTACCAATATTTTCAAATGACAACTAAAAGTAGAAGAATATGCAGTGATCATATCTATTGTCAGCTACATTATTTAACCCAATAACAAATGTAGGGACCGTACAGTAAGCCAGTATTTCAATTTATAACTAATGAGAAATCCTCCAGTTTTATCCCCTGAGCAATTTTTCCGATTTGCAAATTTGTCATCCAACAAGTTTTTGCATTAGGCGAGGTCTGATTCACATTGTAGATTTCAGTGACATCATGTGGCTAACAAGCAGATTTGCAGTCCTGGTTTAGCACAACATAAAATTGCTGCTTACATCATTTTCTCTGTTGTCTTTGCTGGAAGGCTTTTAATTACCTTGAATTTGAGTATAAACTAGGCACTTCTTGTATAGACAGATGAAAAACATAGCCTGGTGTTTATCATGTTTTGTAGAACTTGTGAATTACAGACTGAAATTGTTCTTTCTGCATCACTGATGAATTGTTTTGGCTTATATTCTCTTGTTTACCACATATTACTAGTTGTATTTAGTTTTTGTTCTGTAATGTGACACAAAATATGCAGATTATTATTTAAACCTTGTTAATGCTAACTGACTTGTGATAATTAGATCACTATTATGTTTTAACAACAGGATTATATTCTATTCCCAGGATGGGGGTTAAGAATCTTGTTTGGTGGGGGCTTACCACAAACACACCATCCATCATGAGAACTGTGCTCCAGGGACCCCCATTTGAAAAGAGTAGTGGATACTCTTTTTGCTGTTACTCTACTAAACTCTATGGGACTGTCTGGACTCACTGGACCCAGATACTGTTTCTACAACAGTTTCAATGAATGGAGTGGCAGTAGATATGAATAAACACTGCTCTATATAAATTAAAATTAAAGAACCTTCCTATGGGTCCTAGCAGCCAGATCCCAACAAACCAGATACTTTTCCTCTTTCCAGAGTGCAGGGGCACATTCATGTTCATGATACCAGGCATTTCAGAATGCTAATAAAAATGTTTTATCTCCTTATCAAGTAATGCTACATGACATCTTTCATCTTAGTACAACCAAATCAAGCCATAGAAAACACATAGATATAGATAAATATAAATATAAGAAAACACATAAGATAAGACATGCGAGTCTCATGTCTATTATAATGGTATGATATAAATATAAGAAAACACATTAGATAACACATGCAAGTCTCATGTCTATTATAATGGTATGATATAAATATAAGAAAACACATTAGATAACACATGCAAGTCTCATGTCTATTATAATGGTATGGATCCATTAGACAATAGATCTTTACTAGAATCATGTCTTCCAATACATATGGCAGCCATGGCTCTAGTGTAAGCAAAGAAATGACCCTATACCATTAACAAAAATAAAGGTAGATTCTACAAAAAGATAAATACCAAAAACTAGACGAAAAGAGGGAAATCCATGCCAAAAATGAACTTGTAAAATAGAGAAACTTTATTGATAACACATTTTTTGTTATCAATGAAGTTTTATTTTTGGCATGGATTTCCCTCTTTTCGTCTAGTTTTTGGTATTTATTCAATAATTGTGAGGGCCACCTTTGACCACTCTGGTATAGTGGAGTCACCTTTACGATTAGGTCTTAAGTGACCTCTGTTATTGTGAGTACTGTTAACCGTTGTTGTGTTGTTCTGTTATTTTGAGTTTCTACAAAAAGATACTCCAATATAGAACAAAAGGTAAAATGTTGATTCAAATAGAAGATTCTTTGTACTATTCTTCAAATATTGTCTACTCTTTTCTTCTTTTTTCAATGTGATTGTCTCAGATTCACCTCTGAACTTGAACAATGAGAAATTTGAGGACAATTCCACAACTCCATACATGCATTAGTATTGTTAATAGCTAGGTTCATGTAGAATATTACATTTGACTTTATTACAGACCACACTAATATTGTTGACCTTCATAATAGCAGCTTGATATTGCTGCTGCCACAACTCTTCCGCCAACAGATTCTGTACCTTGACTGTATAATTCGTCCCATCTGCTTCTCAGCCCTGGTATCTAGATTACCCAGTAATTTTAATTATGTCAGGAAAGCCTGCGGGCACCAAGTACATATGTAGCAGTGCTGAGTTATCTTCTTAGTAGTAGCTGTAGCTTTCCGAACCGAGATAATATGGTGTTGTGTAAAAGCACATATTGCATAAGGAGTCTTGCCATATGACAACCTTAGCTCTGCTCATGAATATCCTGGTGTATACATAAAGAGGGCTGCTATTAATGGACCTCATCTAAGGCTACTTACTTACTATAGAAATCAATTCTAAAGTGGCAGCACCGTCACTGTCATCTCCTGTAGGGACGTATCATTTTGGTGTAACATGGTCCCAGAATTTACCCAGCTCCCTGCTTATAAACCCCTGTGTGACTCATAACCTTTTACAATACCACCTTATTTTATATATATATTTGCCTAGATTTATATTCATTAATAATAAATAATTCTGGAAAATGCACATATTCCCAGAAATGTTCTGTACTAGTAAAACCTGAATAGATGTGCCAATGGAAGGAGTTGTTTCGTTTGTACTTTTCTGTAGAAATGTTCTTACGTGTGACTGCAGGAGAGGAAGTTCGAGTTTGTTTTAAATGAGCATCTCATGCCTGACAAAAGGTATAGTCATTTCTAGCGCCATTATTTCTAATTATGTCCTGTCTGTGATTTCCTATTCAGATTTTTCCCATTTGCTATATTTTATCTACTGCAGTACACTATCTGCAAACATTCATGGCCAGCATCAAATTATCAAAATGAGTCTAGCTATATGATGGGAGATAGTCTTTTAATTCAGTTATCTTGAATACATTTTCTTTTTCATCCGCCATCATTTTCAACGTCTCTTCTGAAAATGTCTATGTGTAATGCCCGCGCAGTGTCCTCTATTCATATGTGTGTATCCCTTGTCTGACTCTTTATTCATGCCTCACCTTAGAACACGACTGAAAGCCTAATAGCTGGAAAATATCTCAAATGAATGTACATTCAGCCAATTAAATCTTCTTAAATTTCCCATTGCCCCAAACAACATACACTAAATAAGGCTTAGTACAAAGCAGGGAAAATGCCCTCTATAAAAAGTCCATTTCCTAAATAATAACATTGGTCATTTTTATGACGTAAAATCTCTTTAGGCACCCATGAGTGCTGTGGTTAGTACTTCTCTAAAAGGATGTGATTCATTGAATGTTATTTGTAAATTAGGGCATATTATAAATTCAATAGGTATTAATAAGAGATTAATGTGGAATATGGAATAAAGGGGACATATATTTTGTATAGCTGGAGCCACGACAGCTACATGTAACTCCCCATATAAATGAAAGCATGTGTGTGTTTTTTGTAAATGGGAAAGGTGAGTAGACTGCTTACAGGCACCTACCTCTGGTTATGAAAATTATTCAATCAGGAAGGGCCCATACATATAAATTCAGCATTGGACTGGAAAAATTTGGACAAACATGATTTACATTAATCTAAAGTTTATAGTCACCTTAAAAAGAACATAAGAGCCAATTAAGCCCTACCTTTGCAGGTTAGTCCATTACCACCATACTGTACATTAAGTGAATATGAGTGTGGAAATATTCCTCCTGGAGCTAAGACCAGTCAGTGCTTTCTGCTTGGCATTACAGGATTATGTTGTATGTTAGTCCCAGCTGTAAAACATATGTGTTACATTTAAAATCTATATGACACATACTACACATTGCCAATGACTTTCACAAAGGGACACCTGTACAACAGTTTTTTCCATTGTCAACCATATAATATAACCCTACAATCTTGCATATTTGTATGATCACCACCCAGTGGCCCAGATTTATTAAAGCCCCTGCACCAGTTTTCTGTCCGACTTTGCACATTCCTTTTAGTGCAAACTGTTTGCACAGGTATTTAAGAAGTGCCCACGACACAAATTTCTGCATTGAAAGTGGTTTTCCAGACCGTGTTTCACATTTATCATGCAGTGTCTGACAGAATTATGTTACACACCCTAATTTAACGGTGTACCAAAAATAAGTTGGTGTACTCAGTCAAAGCAGTGCAGAGGGCGTCAGATTCACGAAGGAAGTGCGCCACAAATGAATCAGGCGCACACATCACAGGCAATAGTGCAGTTTGTCACTGTTTTTTATAAATGTGGACCAGTGTATGTATTTTAGGAATTCAGTTGCCATACAAAAATATAGGATGGGTATTTACATCTTACTCTTCAAAAATGCATATTACTATGTAATTATATATAAATATGATAGATTTATTCATTATATGCATAAAATGCTTTTTTGTGAACTTGACAGTGAGACTGGGCATGCTAATGGCTGGCCCGAGGAGGTACAGTTAGCATGGGAATGACCCCGGTCTGTTTTCTGGAACATACAGCTTAATGGAGAGCTAATTTTCTGTACTTCAGTTATTATGCATGAATGATCTACAGCTACTGTATGTTATAGTGCTCAGAGCACTTCTCCCTGCCCCCACAATGTAAAAGAAGGGAGCTCACTGAGCTTGAGCAGAATATTTTTTTTATATTTGGTTTCATGTATTGCATAAGGGCTTCTGAAAGATAGATGATCAAAGATAGATAGATAGATTTTTTTATTTTACTTTATGTATATAATGTTCATTAATGTCAATTTCACCTTTACACGGTCTATAAAAGTAAGGCTCCATGTCGCTGGCCCGGTAGAACTCTAAATATATCTATATATGTATGTATAATTTTTCTATGATTGTTATAGCCTTTAATGAAAACATACATAAGCTATCTTGAGAATTGAAACTGTTTAGTTTTTACCAAGAGAGGTCTAATTGCAGCAATTTTTTCCCCAAGCTTTTATCACAAGGTCACAGGATTAGATTCTATCACAAAGACCCGCTGATATTATGTAATATAAAAGGGTTGTTAAATAATGTGTGCTCTATTGATTTCTGAAGTATAATTGCTATATTCACCCTTCAAAAAGACATATGTGTGCAGCGGGTCGTAAGTTCAGATTCATCTTAGTCATGTAGCACAGCCATTGTCTGGCTTTCACGTATGTACTTTACAATGGGTTAAATATATTGTATAGTAAATGTGATATATATTCCTTTCTATGTTTCAAGCAGGATGATAAAGCTGCTGTTTTCCCGGCTTATCTCTAAACCTGGTGTCAGTATCTCTAGTTTTGTGTGTACTACTAAATGGTTGTACTTTATCCTTTTTACTGCTAAGAAGACTGCAAAACATTGGAAAGGTGTTCTGGGGTTGAGCTGCTGAATTAATACACTGCGAGGGCACACCAGGCAGTCACAGCACATACAAATAAACAGTAACCTCGGCATGTTTCCTGAATTTGTTACAACAGCACCAGTCCAGGTTCTATGCTAAAGTACTTAGAGCTGCTTGCACTGCTGGGGCTGAGTGAATCAACAAAACAGAAGGATAATCTCAACATCCCTTGTAATGACTAAATGGCTTTATGGCAATCACATAACATTTTGATTAAAGACCAGGGCAGGTTAGGGACTAAGAGACAGGCCTGGTCCACAAATCAAGCCACCTATATGTGTCAGCACAACAACAAAAAAATAAATCCACCAAACAAAGCATTTTCTGTGCCTTGGAATAGTAATGGAGCTGAAAAATAGAAGCTACAATAGAAAAATAGAAGGCCACATTCTGAAGCCATTCCCTTACTGAAGCCTACGGCCTCATGGACCTGAATGTGTGCACTTTGCAGTTCACAAGCAGGTGAACATGTTCCCCTGTATGTGGTCTGCCTGACTTGGCAGGTGAGCGACAACCCATCGGAATCAATCAGGGCCACAAAGAGGGGCAGGAGTCAGACCTACTCTATAATTTACCTAACGGGCAGTTGGCTCGGTCATGTTGTACTGCACGATGACCAAGCCTATAACACCCAATGAGATGGAAAATAAATCTTACAGACAAAATAGTCATGTGCATTAGGCCAAATTTTAAGCTTTTGGACCCCCTACCAGGTTAAACTCATTTTAACTGAATCCATATAGCATATCTCAATTGACAGTGCCATTTGTGGATCAATGGATAACCTAAGGGGGTCCACCTTACTAATAAAGTGCTAAAAATCCCAATCAGCGGTTTCCCCAAGCCTGCTTGTGTAGAACAACTGCCCAATACCTCTACAACAAAAAACCCCTTAAATGATAGGTCAATCCAACTGGCCGATCCTTATTGCTCCTGACATTTATTGTTGGGTGAGTTTTTTGGAGCACCGGTAGACACCATTCCATGATCACATTGCAATTGGCTGCCTTAAATCTGATACGTATGGTAACTTTGGTTGTTAGCTGCCCCATTTGCTCCAGTGATGGGTTGGCAGACTTTCCTAAATTATAGGATTATAATGCAGGACAAAGAAGCATTTGATAGTATGGTTTAATCTATGTGAATCAATATTTGATTCAATGGGAACAAATCTCTTTAACTCTCTAGGTTTTCCTCTTCATCGACCATGAACAAAGAATATAATCTTGTTTTAGTTGCCATGTTTCTTTGTCGAGATAGCACTGCAAATGTACATGTTACATAAGGAATATTCTGAAATGGTTGTTTGCAATGAGATGTTATTCTCTGAGTGGCATCAGATTGATTTTAAATGAAGAGGATATACTGCAGAAGATGTGGAGAGAAAGATCGCAAATACATAGAAAATGTTACAATTGTGGCCTTGAAATTTGCTTCCTATGTTCCTTTTGGCCAAATGTTACTGCTTTCTGAGACCTTATGTAGAAGCTAAAGAATGCCTTTGATAATAACAGGGATCACAGTATAAAGTGGCAATAGGTTCAGCTCTTTATCTCGAATTTTTGAAATGTCCTAATAATTTCCAGGGAACCTAAAGCAATAATAGCTTCCCTCTCCCCAATGTGCCTCCGGGTAAAAATCCAATGTTCAGGCAAGTTTGATCTGACAACCTACAGCACAGAGGCCAAGCTCCTGTTGTTAGATAACTGGGTTTAATGATCACAGCAAGCCAGACTGAAATTTTATTGGTGTGCTGCTATGTGACCGTGACAGTGTTGACACTAAATCAAATTCAATTAGCAAGATTGTGCTAATGAGTTATATGCGGCTTTGCAGAGCTGAACAGTGTTTTCAGCATGGAAAATAAAGCCCTGAACTACCTATAGGGGTGAGTATAACCCTTCATCTGCCTGCTCATATAGAGTGCTACTATACCTATAACAGGTTAAGAGATGAGTCTGATGTGATCAAATTGTCAATACTTGTTTTTGTGTGATTTTCATGAGAAGAGAATTAATGCTTTACAAGCTAATCCCTTTACCAATGTAACAGTCGGGAGGGGCCTGAGATAAAACCCGAATGAAACAAGAAGCTTTTTCTTTGTCCTTGAGTGCTCTTGAAATAAAAATCTAGCAAAGCATTTTAACACATACACAGCCAAAGGGGGCTACACTTACAAACATTCAGCACAGTAGCAAAAATAAGAAACATACTTGTGAAATGATTGGAGAAATGTACAGTTAATAGACATGAAGGGGATTTTAGATAAAGGTCTATAGAAGACATTCCAGGAACTCTTGGACTTTGTCCATACTGTAGCTCCAGTAACAATTAAACCGAGTAGAATGGTTGTTATGTCAATAACAAAGGATTAAGGCATTAATACGTACGATCAAAGTTCACACATCAACTTTCTCACCAATAACTATGTTCCTCCCATTAAGTATTCATGAAGTTCTTCCCACACCTGATACTTAGCAGAGAAAAAGAAGACGCCTGAATTGTGTTAAGTTATCCATCACTCATCTTAAATAACTCGCTACTGAAAGAATAAAGCCTCAGGAGATACACACAAAACATAGCACAATGGGAAAAGTCAGTTTTATATGGCATGTTTCTAAATAAGATATCCAGCTTACATTTTTCTTTCTATGACAACCCCTATCTATGCAAATCACTGTGCTACATCTTGCACAAGCCATTTCTACAAGCATCTATTTTCATTACCAGAATAACTTATAAGATAACCAAGAAAACTTATTCCTGCAAATGAAACAGAAAATAGTAATTGTTGTTTTTTTTAAAAAAAAGTAATCTAGAACCTAGTATTAATTATACTTTATAATACTTACTTGAAATGTACTATACTATCTACAGGAACTGATTTTTTTTTCTGTACCATTTGCATCCCAGTCACTTTTTTTTACTCACAGGCATGACTAGAAGATTGCCACTAGAACTAGGCACTAGAAATCAAAGACTTACAAAGATCATCCTTGAAGAAAATCTACCGTCAAAATCAGGCATGATAAACCAGCAGCAATTACTCATAAATCCAGGCACTGTGGCTGTGTTAATCCTCTTATATTTGTTAGCCATGGCCCCCTTCCTTCTAAAATCAACTATTAAAACTATGCTAATGAGCAAGAGGGGCTACTATAGCCTCTTTGTGACCTGGATTTACAGGTTATTATACAGTCTTTCCCTCCTCCTGCTCCCACAGCACTTGTGCAGTGAACAGGAAGTGCCATAGCTAGAGGAGCCCCTCACACTCATTGGTATAATTTTAAAAGTTGACTTTAGAACAATGGAAGCCATAGATAACGTATATAAAAAATTAATGGAGTCATCCTGTCTGGATCACTGAGTAAGTGTTGCTGGTTATTATGCAGGTACTCTGGTGCAAGGCCCAGGATGTGGACAAAATCTCTCCAGATACTAAGCATGAAAAATGCTACCACTCCAAGCTTTAGTTGAAAAACACTGTGTACTTGTTTTGTTCCCAAAATTTTGGCTCCTGTTGGTCTTGAGCATTTCTCATGCTCCAGGAATAGATTGTTAAACTACAGTGGAGGGTAACTTGAAGTTTAATGATTTCTAAATCCCTGAAAGACCAGGCCCTTTTTTGTTTTTGCATTTATATTTTTTATTCCCCACCTTCAAAAATCTATAACTTTTATTTTTCCATATGTGAGGGCTTGTTTTCTGTGTAACAAATTGCAATTCATAGTGACAGTAATTAGTATTCCATGCCGTGTACTGGGAAGTAGGGAAAATATTCCAATTGCAGTGAAATAGGTGAAAAAATGCATTTGTGTCATTTCCTTGTAGGCTTGGTTTTTATGGCTGTCACTGTGCACCCCAAATGACATGTCTCCTTTATTCTTTGGGTCCGTATGATCATGGGTATACAAAACTTACATAGGTTTTATAATGTTTTCATACATTTGCATAAATTAAAACCTTCTGTACAAAATAAAACGTCTTCATTTTGGCATCTTCTGGCGCTAATAACTTTTTCATACTTTTTCATGTCAATGATGACATTTTTAATGCTTGCATATTGAGGACTGTACTGCCTTTTGATCACTTTTTATTGAATTCTTTATGTTTTGCAAAATGGCAAAAAAATGGCATTTTCAACTTTGAGTGCTATTATCTGTTACAAGGTTAAACGCCGGGAATAACCATTATTATATTTTGATAGATTTTGGGATGCAGCAATACCAAAAATGTTTATGATTTTTACTGTTTATTTATATTTATAGTAGTTTTTTATTTTTTCTATTTTTTTAGACCCCCTAGGATACTTTAATCCTTGGTTGTCTACTATGGTATGGCAGTATATAATCATCTATTACAATGTGCAAATGAGACATCCTCGGGTCTTTGTTTGACCCGAGGCTATCATAGTAACAGAACGCCGCTTCCCAATGAAGTCACGGGGAGCAACAATTTAAGCCATCATGGTGGCGCTCACGTGCCACCAGCTTTTCTATGCTACCGGCAGCTTTACCGGTGGCGAAAAAAGGGTTTACACCCACACTCGGTGGTAGCACCGATCGCAGGTGTTATCAGTGGGTGTTTGCTGCAATATGCAGCAAACACTCACCAGCTATGGAGAGGGCTAGGCTAGTGAGCCCTCCCCAAACACCCGCAGCTGACACGTGATGTATTACCAAGGGGTTAGACAATATTAAAAAAAATGTTATATTCTATTAAATATCAATTTAGCTTTTTATTCAGAAAGACAATATCTAAAAATATGGCCACTTTTCTTATCTTTTAGTTATTTAAATAGACTAGTATACAGTATATATCCATTACATAGAAGAGCAACACACAGAACTAATGAATCATAACTGCATTTTAGCAAGTATAGCTCTCTTAATGTTTGCACACAAGAAATTGTCTTGGGCATAGAACCTGTCAAAACACACAGATATCGGAGTTACGATAAAGACCCCCACACATCATGCATGAATCGAGCTTTGTTAAATGTTCTATAGAGGGTGCTCTATACAGTCTGGTCCTAGCTAGCTACTCTTATCTTTCTATTCAGCTACAGTTAAAAACAGTATTACAGTATTTATGTATCTGATTCTGATTTCGCTTAAACCTTTCTCCGGTACAGTCCAATCAATTTGTATTAGCATCCATTATTGATGATCCCTTGTGTAGATAAAGAGGAAAGTAAGTACATTCAGGCAGTCTGTCAAGTTACATAACTACTGCAGCGTAATGGTGGATATTTTATACTTAACTTCCATCAGAGATACTGCCTTAGGGAAGCTGTTTGAGATATAATTACTAGATAGATACATTCAAAGGCAAACACACATGGACATTATTAAGGGTATATTGATAAAAACATGAAAGGTCCTAGCTTTGTCTGTAAATTTACAGGCAAAATACTACAAACTACCATTGCTTTTGTTTTTATTACTAAAGTATAAACTCATTTGTTTTTAAAGGGAAAAAGGGTGGACAAGGTGATATGCCCCACAAAAGAGAGTAGAGAGAGCGCGACGAGGATCGCGACGAGGTGACGAGGAAGACTATAGAGATATTATGTATATATATTGTGAGAAAGTGAGAGGCAGTTGTGTGGGAAAACCGCTATCTGTCTTACAGGCAGTGAAATGCTGGTGGTAAAAGCCCTGGGTTTGTCTGCAGTAACCAAGGGTTATGCAGAAGTAAGCAGGATAGTCGGTTTGTTGCTGTGTTGGCTAGATAACACAGACACATTGTTGTAGTACTGGGCCTGCTATTATGGAGTAGGGGTAGGATGGGTAGGGGACTCCTACTCCACCCGGGCTTCGGTCCTGGGTTTGGTTAGCCCACAGGTGCAGGTCACAGGCTCGTTAGGGTCTGATTTCGTCTGCAGGCCAGAAGCAGTAGGAGAGGCTCCTACCTGGAGAGCGAAAGATGAGATTGCATTCTCACAGCAAAGGTAACTGAGGGGTCTCCTGTCTTGTTGCTGGCCAGAGCCCGTGCCAGGCAGCCTGGTATCCGGATAGCTAGGGTCCTCAAAATGTATTGACAGCGCCTAGCCGGGCAGGAATTACTTTTATAAGTTTTTGACTGTGCTAAGCCAAGCTGAATTTGTGTTTGTTTTGAAGTGTGATATAAACACTAAGTTGGACTTTTAAACCTGCGTGTGTCACTGTTCTTGACACTTGACTTTACTGTCACAGAGCATTACCAATCATAGGTGGGAGGAGGGGCAAAGTGCAGTGAAGTATACAACTAGTGCATGTCCTGGAAGTGACAGCACTGAAGCTGCAAGCCACAGCCATGGAGGAGTTCTCAGCAGCTTGCCATCCAAGTGCACAGCTCCTGAGTCAGTCTGTCCCATCTACCGCAGTCCAATCAGCAAGACTAAGCGCAGCGATGAAGAGATGCCATGCAGACTCCCGCACGCAGAAACAGCGACTCCGGATGGACAAAGCTATATATCGGCAAGTGTACGCAGGAAGAGGGAGAGTTGACCAAGATGACACGCGAGGGATGATGGAGGTATCTGACAGGCTTTGAGAGGGGGCCACCCGAGAGGTTGCCACAGCAAACATGGGCAGAGGTGTTGAGCCCCGTCCTCGTCGCTGATCCCCAGCGAGCATACTACGACCTGAGCGAGGAGATGCCCGGGACACACTCCAAGAGGTAAAGGCAGAGATCTGGGCCCGACTAGGAGGATCAGCATTACGCGCTCAAAGGTGAATACTGGAGATACAGGAGGCGACTACCACGAGGGGGCAGATTGACACACAACTTGTCACTGGTCCGCAAGTGGCTTCAGACCGGAGACATCAACCCAGCCGCAGATGGTCGAGAGGTTGTTTTGGAGTTTCCTGAGGGCTTTGCGGGTGAGATACAACAATGGGTGGGACACGGGGACCCGTCTGATGCGATTCGCTGGTGGGGTTGGGGAGAGGTTTTGTGCCATCAGGCCTAACAAAGAAAGCCCGTATACCAAGCAGGCCTTAAGGCACGGAAGGTCTTTGCCACCAACAAAATCCCGGGGCAGGACAACGCCCAATGTCCGGGAAGTACCCCGGGGAGGAGGAGGGGGAGGCTCCCACATGTTGGACTGCCAGAGCCAGGTCATATTGAAGCCCATTGCCCCAATTCCTCAGGGCCCATGGACTGCAGTTCCGCCAGAAGGGTTTCTCTCTATGCTGCCCCTGTCTAAACAGCTACTAGCCCGACTCTGCTGATGGAGCGCCACCTGTGCGGGTGACTGTGGTCAGGGCATCCAGCGTTGGCCCTGCTGGACTCAGGCAGTCGGGTGAACTTGGTAATGGGTCCCTCCCAGACCCCAAAGGCGGTCACAGGGCGCAAAATTGGAGTTGTGCTCATGGGGACGTAAAGGACTCCCACCACAGTTCTTAACTTTCCAGGACCTCTTGTGTGAGAACTCTACATGAGGCAGCGGTTTGATCAAGAACTGCCCCATGACCTTATAGCTCTTGAGGACGGGACCCCCGTTTGGACCTCGGCTTTTATTTCCTTTTCTCTTCTCTCTCTTATTGTCATTATCCTTCCCCCCACTTTCCACTTTCGGTCCTCTATCTTTCGTTACGATATTACCAACTGATTGTGGGTTGTTTCCTGCCTCTGTTGCGCCTTTTCTGACTTTTGTCTATTCTGACTCTTTCTTTTGAGAACTCCGACAGAGGTGGGGTGTTTCCTGTGTGTTGGTCAGATATCTGAGCCGCGCCTATGACCCGACTCTGGAGTTCCTGCCGTGGGGTGACCGCCACAGAAGATGGAAGTGTAATGTTTCCCTAGATGTTATGCAGGCGAAACTGAGGAGGTAGTGACAGGCCGCAGTTGTTGAGTGTGGTATCCGTGAACTTTGGGGTCTACGTTGACTCCCAACTCAGGACCCCACTTGGTCCGCGCCAGAGAAAATGTGGTAGAAATTATGGGTACCTCAGCACCACGGTGCGGAGAAGTTGTTCCTCGTGTGGTGGTAAATCAGGAGTTGTGTGGACCGCAATTGATAAGGTCCACGGTTGAACCGGGAGCAGTTAATGGTGCTCAGCCATATCGTCAGATGGGTTAGACCTTGCACATAAGCATGTGATGGGAGGGCACCTAGGACCCAAAACTCTGGAACGATCTTGCAGCGGTTTTACTGGCCAGGAGTATATGATAGGGTAAAAAGGTATTGATGAAACTTGACCTGATTGTCAATTGCATGCTCCCATGGTACCTTTCGAAGTCCGTTGGTACCTCTGCCCATATTGAGGTACCCTTTGAAGGGTCGCCATGGGATTTGGTCGGTCCTTTAGTTAAATCTGCGGGGGCATCAGCATATCTGGTAGTCATGGACATGCTACCACGCTATTCCTGAGGCCATCCCCACTGCGACACATCTGCGAACTAATGCTAAAGAGTTGTTTGCCATGTTTGCCGGGGGACTTCCCAAGGAGATCCTCACAGATCAGGGGACTCCTTTATGTAAAAGTCACCAGGAGCTATGTCGGCTCTTTCTATTAACCCCTTAAGGACGGAGGGGTTTCCGGCTCATTTTCGCTCTCCAACTTCAAAAATCCATAATTTTCTTTTCCGGTGTACAGACCTGGTGAGGGCTATTTTGTGCGTAACAAATTTTACTTTCCCGTAATGTTATTATTTTAACATGCCGTGTAATGCGAAGCTGAAAAAAAATTCCAAATGTGGAAAAATTGAAAAAAAAAACGCACGTGCGTCACGTTCTTGTGGGCTCATTTTTTACGACTTTCACTCTTCGCTCCAAATAACACAGCCTACTTTATTCTTTGTTCGGTTGCGATCGCGGTGATACCAAATTTATATAGGTTTTATTGGTTTTAATACATTTCAAAAATTAAAGAATGTGTACAAAAAGAAAAAAAAATTTTTTGCCATCTTCTGACGCTAATAACTTTTTCATACTTTGGCGCACGGAAATGTGTGAGGGGTCATTTTTGCGAAATGAGGCGACGTTGTTCATTGGTACCAATTTGAGGTCTGTGCGACCTTTTGATCATTTTATTTCATTTGTTTATGTTTGTAAAAAGTTGTCAAAGTGCATTCGGCAATTTGGCGGCATTTCACGCTCGGAGGTCAACCGGCCGTAACCGTTTTATATTTTGATAGATCGGGCATGTTGGGACGCGGCGAGACCTAATATGTCGTGATTTTTACTGTTTGTTAGTGTTTTATATCCGTTCTAGGGAGGGGGGTGATTTGAACTTAATATTATTTAGAATTTTTTAATTGTTTCTTTTCACTATTTTTTAGACCATCTAGGGTACAATAACCCTAGATGATCAGATGCTCCTACCATATACTGCATACTACAGTATTGCAATTATGGCGTTTGCAGGTCTTACATATACAATGAGCCACTGGCTCATGTAACGAACCTGCATAAAACCATGTAGCCCGTGTCAAGAGAAGACCCGAGGCTACCATGGTAACCGATCGGCCCCCCGATGACGTTCGGGGGCGTGGCGATCGAAAAAAAGAGGCGGCGCCCGCGCCGCCGTCTTTTAAGCCGCCCGCGATTTGCGGGCAGCGTTGTAGAGGGTAATAGCCGCGGATGGGCAAGCAACGACCGCGGTATTAGCGGTGGGGGTTTGTGCAAATGCAAAAACCCCCACCTCTGTATGAAGAGGACTTCAGCCGTGAGCCCTCTTAATACTTCCCTATACCTCTGCGCCGTAGAGTACGGGAGAGCGTTAAGGGGTTAAACAGTTACGCACCTCTGTGTACACCTCAGAGGATTGGATTGGTAGAACGGTTCACACAAAACTTTTAAAGAGTATGCTAAAAAGGTGGTGAACAAGGATGGGAAGGCCTGGGATGTACTATTGCCTATTTAATGTTCGCCATCCGAGAGGTCCCACAGCCTCTACTGGGTTTCACCGTTTGAGTTAGTGTATGGCAGAATCCAGGGGTCTGGAAAAGCCAAGGAGACATGAGAACAAGCGCCCACCCCCACAAAGTGTAATAGACCAATCGCAGAATGCAGGACAGGGTGGCAGCCGTCATGCCCATTGTCAAGAGCATATGGAGAGGACAAAGAACTCAAAACGGGTCTTATAACAGGTCAGCAAAGTAAGGAGCTTTAGTCCGGTGATCGTGTGTTGGTGCTAGTCCCACTGTAGAAAGTAAGTTTCTCGCTAAATGGCAAGGACGTATGAGGTTCTAGAGAAAATAGGAGAGGTGGAACTACAGGGATACGTAGCCCCGGACGGAGAAAACCGAGCAGCTTATCATGTAAATCGTTGAAGGCCTGAAAGACAGAGAGAGTCTGCATACAGAGATGGTTCTGGCTAGTCCACCTCCGAGCGATCCCCTCATGGCCGCAGATAGACCGTGCCGGAGGCAGAACTGCGAATAGCGATACCTTACCAAGACAACAGACGAGAGGCCCGAGAGTTTGTAGCAAGGAAATACAGAGTGTGTTTCAGAGTTGCCAGGCTAAACATCTGATTAAACATGATATTGTCACTGAGCAGGGGTAAGGGTAAGATTAAGGCCGTACCGAGTCCCCGAAGCTCGTAGACAAGCCATATCAGAAGAAGTTCAGAAGATGCTAAGCTAGGGGTTATTGAGGAGTCCAAAAGGAGTGGGCCAGTCCAATTGTTCTAATCCCAAAAGGATGGGACGTTGCGATTTGCAACGATTTTAGAAATTGAATGAGGTGTCTAAGTTTGATGCCTATCCTATGCCCCGGTGGACGAGCTTATTGAGAGACTAGGGGGTGCTCGGTACTTCACCACCCTGGATCTAAATAAGGATATTGGCAGGTACCTGACAGATAGGCTAAAGAAAAGACCGCCTTTGTTACCCCTGAGGGCTTTTTCACTATGTTGTTACCGTTTGGGCTTCATGGGGCCCCCGCTACACTTTCAAAGGTAATGGACATAGTGTTTAAAAGCCACATAGGAGATACGCCTCCGCATCTAGATGACATTTCATCTACAGCAAGACTGGGGAGTCAACTTGGCGCAGGTACAGGCCGTGTGAACTCTCTAAGGGCAGCGGGCCTGACTGCAAACCCCAAGAAGTGTGCGCTGGGAAGGAGGAGACACACTATTTGGGGTATGTGATCGGTCGAGGTATAATTAAACCTCAGATCAACAAGTTGATGTATACAGGGTTGGCCTCAACCAGTGAGCACAAAGCAAGTCAGGGCATTCCTGGGCATTGTAGGGTACTACAGACGGTTTATACCAAACTTTGCCACCATGTCCGCTCTGACCAGACATGATGAAGGGTAAAAGGGCGGTCATGGGTGCCGGGTGGAATGAACAAGCAGAAGGTGCTTTTCAGGCATTGAAGTCTGCGTTGTGTGGATCTCTCCATCCTATTACGCCAAACTTCAAGAAACAGTTTATTGTGCAGCCGGATGCGTCAGATATAGGATGGGAGGTCTGTCTCAGGAGGTGAATGGCGAGAACACATACTTA
The DNA here is from genome assembly GCA_019512145.1 of Engystomops pustulosus. Taxonomy (NCBI): domain Eukaryota; kingdom Metazoa; phylum Chordata; class Amphibia; order Anura; family Leptodactylidae; genus Engystomops; species Engystomops pustulosus. The sequence goes on from CM033641.1 coordinate 198,931,924, forward strand.
CCCTGAGCAGGAAGCTCACACCAGCAGAGAAAAAATTACAGTACGTGAGAAGATGTCTGGCGATAAAGTGGGATTGGAGTCCCTACGGTACTACTTGCTGGGACGACAGTTCGTCTCATAACTGAACCACTCTCCTCTCACGTGGATGAGTAGAACTAAGGAGAAGAATGCCAGGGTCACTAGGGGGTTCTGTGCCCTCAAAATTTCAGTTTCCTGGTGGAGCACAGAGCCGGGAAGCTACGGGCAATGTGGATGCCTTGTCCCGAACGCATTGCTAAGTTCAGGAGTCGTCCCGGTGGGTCTGAACTGAGGGGGGAGGGTATTGTGAGAAAGTGAGAGGAGTTGTGTGGGAAAACGCTATCTGTCTTACAGGCAGATGAAATGTGGTGGTAACAAGCCTGGGTTTGTCTGCAGTAACCCAAGGGTTAATTCAGAATGATAAGCAGGAATAGTCGTTTTGTCTGTGTGTGCTAGCTAACACAGACCACATTTGTAATGTCCGTACTGGGCCTGCTTATTATGGAGTAGGGGTAGGCTGGTAGTGGGACTCCTACTCCACCCGGGCTTCGGTCCTGGGCTTTTGTATAGCCCACAGGTGCAGGTCACAGGGGCCTTGTTAGGGTCTGATTTAGTTGCAGGCCAGAAGCAGTAGGAGAGGCCCTACCTGGAGAGCTGAAAGTGATGATGTTCTCACAGCAAAGGTAACTGAGGGTCTCCTGTCTTGCTGCTGGCCAAGAGGTGTGCAGGCAGCCTGGTACCGGATAGCTAGGGGCCTCAAAATGTAGTTAGACAGCGCCTAGGCCGGGCAGGAATTACTTTTATAATGTTTTTGCATGTGCCTAAGCCAAGGTGAATTTGTGTTCTGTTTGGCAAGTGTGAAACACTTAAGTTGGACTTTTAAACATTGCGTGTGTCCACGCTTCTTGCACTGACTACTGTCAACTACCAGAGGCAAGTCCCCACAATATATATATATATATATATATATATATATATACAAAATTTGTGCTGAAGAGCCCTAACACGGCTTATACTTGAGTCAATAAAAATAATTGACACTGTATTCACCTTTCTGACACCCCCGTAGGTCCTCTTCCTGCTTCTTTGGGTCCTCTTTAGGTCCTTCCACTCCTTTTCGGCTCCTCTTCGGGTCATTCCGCTCTTCTTCAGGTTTTCTTGTGATACCGGCGGCTCACAAACAATGACGTCGGCAAGAGGCTGACGTCATTATTTGTGCCAGCTGAGCGTGAAGACCTGAAGAGGAGCGGAGCGATCAGAAGAGGAGCCGAAGAAGACCAAAGGACCCGAAGAGGATCTGTAGCACAAAGAGGACCTAAGGGGGGGCGTCAGAAAGGTGAATACAGTGTTACATTTTTTTTCACTACAAGGGGGCTGGAAGGCTATAGTCTACAGGGGCTGGCAGGCTATATACTACAGGGAGCTGTCAGGCTATATGCTACAGGGGGCTGGCAGGGTATCCAGCCAGCGACTAGTTCCTGCATAAATTCCTGAGGAGTGAAGAAACACAAAGTCACCTCAGGTCTTCGACTTTGGATCTGAATCGGGGCACTCCCAAATCAATAACAGTACTCAGGAATGATAATCATTATTTATTACAGTAGTTTATCTGTTCGTTTAATTTAGTCACAAGTGGAACATCATTAGCAGTGCAGGTATTATTTGATTACTTGTCTATTAGCTATATTACTTTTTAATACACATAATTCCTTTACAAAATACATGCATTGGTAAATGAATGCAACTTGTTACAAATGCAACTTTAACAATAACTTTCCAGATTGAATTACTGTGATAGACTTTAGTTAAAAGAGGTTAAAAAAATGTAATAGCAAATATTTATTTTTTAATGCTTTCTCTTTTTTTGTTATTAGTGATGCTTATGTACTGTAGAGAAAGTTGTTAAAGATGTCATCAGGGCAGACCATTTTCAGTTTAGCCTCATAAGCACGACCATACTGCAGCACATTTAACCTCTGCTAAATATATTCTTAAGGTGACCAAATAGTACAATTGCATCCAATATTGTATGAACTCCTCTTGCCTTAGGATTGTCAAATAATCCCTACATTCCATACTACCATTTTTTTTTCTTTGAGACAGTCATCGAAAATTAATCATCTAGGGTTGTTCAAGTATGTATGATAAATAATGGAAAGGGGTGTGGGCAGATGGAGAGGTTTCTCTACTTTTTTCATAAATGTGTGATCAATTTTGTGATGCATGAAAAAAACTCTATTGCTTAAATATATTCTAATAAAATATAACAGTTTTGTATTAGTAAATGAAAGGTTACACGAGTAGACACAGGCCTCTCATTAGAATCTACGTGTACTTTTATAATTCTTTGAGTTATGTATTGCACTTGATTTCATCCTTACAGATGTTTTCCTAGAGTTATTTATTGCCTAGTTTCCATCTGTAGAAATGTAAAGTGCAATAAGTACATTTTGTGCATTGTATACATTCCTCAAGTCTATCAACATTGGTAACCCATAGAGCTTAACTTGATTTTTTTCTACATCACATGTGTTTTTCCTTTGTTGAGTAGATTCATTTTAATTGTTGTATCTGTACATCATGACACCGTGTTCTCTTCCAAATACACTTCTTTATCACCTTCTTTATTTTCTGCATGGGTTCCATTAAGTAAACAAGGATTGACATTTTGTAATTACCTATTCATTGTTCTATGTTAAGTTAATTTGCTCTCCTCTTGATGGTATTTAAGCAGCTATTATTTTCCCGTTAGTCTTTACAAATCGTCAATTAAAAGTTTAGCTTGATGAGGTGTAGAAATGTCTGGGTGTTTAGAATGACAGCAAAAGACTTCTCACTATTAATGGCAAAATGAGAGGAAAATATAATGTAACATTATTTTTTAAGTCATTCTGTCTTCAAAAAGAATAAGTACAAAGTCTTTTTAAAATACATAGATTGTTATGGAAAGACTCTTGTAATCCTAACATAAACAATCAAATTTAATGCGTAAAGTTTGAGGGTTTACATACGGAAGATCCAAGCTCAACTTGGGGTGAACTTTGAGTGAGCTCAAGACTATATTCCGACATTATACCTACATGATGTCTGGCTATCCCATACAGAGCAGAAATAATTTTCAACCTCCATAGATGGAATCCATTATGGATCCCCTTGAAATATTACTAGTAGAGAATTAGACTTAAAATAATAATTTTATTCCCAAAAGGACATTTTGTTTAACCTTAAAAATCAGACATGTAAAACAAGATTTAAAAGCTTTGTATTCTAGGAAATTATATAACAAGGTTATGTCTAAGCATGTATTTAAATGTAGTGTACTTGTTCACAAATCAACCTTCAATTGCATATGGCAGTTTTGTAAGTTTCTGAGACACATTTTCCTTGTTTCCAGTGGTCATTTTAGAGCATTCTACAATGCTGGCTTTGCTTGTGGGGCAATTTGGGGGCTGGTTTAAGCATGATGAGCCTAAATAAACATATTGTGAGCGTGTAAATCTTTTTAAATGCACCAAAGTAGCGAACTATTATCAAGAATGAATGTGCCTATGAATGTCTGCTTCAATAGAGTTTTATATGGGTAAATCTGCTGGATTGACAAATGTAAAGGGGCTGAAGATGTCTTTAACCTTTTGTGTCTCTGCTGGTCACTAGATTTTGTCGTCCCTCAGCACCACTTTCTCTAATGCTTTCTAGAGCAAATAAAAAACCTACACTAAAAAGCTCTATTTTCTAGATTGTTTTAGCAAACTTCAGTTTTAAAGAATATTTATTATAACTCACAATAAAAAAAACTGTGTTACTATAATAAAGTTACATCGTAATGAACCAAAATATAGAATCCACATCAAAAGCTATAAAGTTTTACTCAGTTTCAAATGAAACCAAGTATCAACATGAATTCAAGGCGTTAAAGAATGGTACTCAGCTCTCCAATGCCTTATCCTACTTCCTAAAAAAAGGCGATTTCACTTATAAAACCACACAAATGAAAGATTTGAAGCCACAGAAAGCATCAAAGCAGTGAATACACTTTGCCCACCTCAAATAATATTTGAGCTTCCTCCCCTGTTATCCACTGTTATTTTGGGTAACATGAACATCAGGCCAAAGGACCTAGTCTCTTTTATTCTCTGACACCAACCTCTTTTCTTCCCTGTGCAGTGTGCGCTTATGAAAAACGGCTGTCATTCTAAAGGGTTGGAAGTCTATGCAATGGTATTATCTACAAAGGACAGAAGAAAAGTAGAGTAAAAGGGCTAAATAGTGTGCAGCTTTCTTTTAAAAATGCCAGTCTTCAAAGGCACACCAAAAACCAAGGATATTTTATATGTGCTCTCCTGCTTAGCATCTTATATAAATCTACAGTAAGACTACTCAGTCCTGGAAGCCTTAAACAATGTATATTTTTAACATTTTTTAATCATTTCCCATTTTTGTGCATCCTGTGTGCATCTTACATATACAGGATGTCTAAAAATGTACAATCAAAGGGTAAAGTTGTAAGAAGTTACAAAATATTGTCAGTAGGAGGTTGAGTGTATTCTAGGATCTAGGACACAGAGGTCTTAGATCAGAATGTCTTTACCTCCAAAATAAGTCTCTTATACATTTAAAATTGGAAAAGAATGAATAATAACACCAGATACTATTCTAGGACACACCAGTGATGTTTGATTTTGATGTCCATGCAATGAACAATGATGGAGATGGTAAACGTGTGCTAAATATTGTCAGTATATTTAATACCCATTTTTTTAATTAAATATATCTCAATTTATATTTATAAGCACAACTTTTTAGGCACTAGCTAAAATTCCAGGCACTCAATGCACTGCCACAGAAAAATACCTATGGTAGGAACCACTGCAGAAAATACCTATGATAGGGACCACTGCAGAAAATACCGATGTAGACCACTCGAAACAAATACCTATGTAGGAACACTCAACAAATCCTATGGTAGGAACCACTGCAGAAAATACCTATGGTACGGACCACTGCAGAAAATACCTATGGTACGGACCACTGCAGAAAATACCTATGATAAGAACCACTCAACAAATACCTATGGTAGGAACCACAGCAGACAATATACCTGTGGTCGGAAACAAGCAGTACATACCGATGGTAGGCAACCCAAAAAAACAACTATGGTGGGACCAAGGATGGCGCCCCCCAATAAAAAAAGATTCAGCATGTTTTTGTTCTCTATACCGCAAGTCCCTGGGTTACATACAGGGGAAAGTGGGCTTTAGGTTTGTTCTTACATTGAAATTTGTAGCAAGCTGCACTGTTGTTTTGTAAGTTTAACTCCAAACATTGCCCACATTTAACAAAACCTAGTGCAAACTGCACATGGCATTTTTCCTTGGATTTGCAGAGTGCTTCAGATTAATCAAAGTGTTGCTGGTCATCATTAATCTGGCACCGCCTGCACTGGTCTGGAAGTGGCAACCATTTTTTTTCTGCACTTTGGTTAATGCTGAAGAATTTGGCACAGACAGATTTGTGGGCCACAATCAGTACGAACTGTGGCTCAAAACTATCGACAAGTACACAACATGCTCCATTTTAGGGCCTTCATTTTTGATCTCTGGGATACAGGGTCAGCCAGCACACACAAAACTGGCATAGACACCTTTATAAATACATGTGTGCAAAAGCGTTTGCACCTTCTTTTCAATGAAAAAAGAGACAGAAAACTAGCGCATTCCTGTGACCATGAATTTCATTAATTTTATCTAAATAGATTTTCTGATATTGCCCACCATGCATGCTGACCGGAAAAAAAAAACGATGGTTTGGCTGGACAGAACATTGTAACAGTTTATTAGGTCAATTTTGGTTAGACAGGTCCCTTTAACCGGTTTTAAGGACCGGGCCCTTTCCACGTTTTTCGTTCCATTTTTCCTCACCCCCTTCAAAATCTATACTTTTTTTTTTTTACATGTAAAAAGCTATGTGACGTGCTCGTTTTTTGGCGTACTAAATTGCACTTCATAGTGATTGCATTTGAATTCCTCATGCAGTATGGGAAGCCGCACCAAACTTCCAAATGCCAGTGAAAATGGTGGAAAAAACGCATTTGTGTCGTGTTTTCTTGTGGGCTTGGATATTACGGCTTTCATTCACGCTCCAAAATGACCCCATCTAATTTATTCAGTAATTAGTACGATTACAGGTGAATAAACCAATTTGTATAGGTTTTTATATGTTTTCATACATTTACAAAAATTAAAACCTCATGAACACAATTTTTTTATTGATTTTGACCGTCTTCTTGTGATCTTATAACTTTCCATACTTCATGTAATGGAGTTGATGGGTGGTGTCATCTTTTGCGACTTTTGATGATTTTTCCACGGATATTATGTTTGAGGATGTACGACCTTTTGATCACTTTTTTATAGCATTTAAATTTTTTTTAAAATGGCAAAAAAGTGCATTTTTTGCTTTGGACGCATTTTCCGTTACGGGGTTAAACGTCAGTGAAAACTCGTTATATATTTGATAGATCGGGGCATTGTGGACGCGGCGATACCTAAATGTGTTTATGATTTTTACTGTTTATTTATATTTAAGTACCATTCTAGGGAAAGGGGGGTGATTTGAATTTTTAGGTGTTTTTTATCATAATTTTTTTTTTTAACTTTTTTGCAATTTTTTTTATTTTATGGCGCATGCGCCGCATCTATCAGCAATAAAACACCGCGACGGTTGCCGCGTTGTTACACGTAATGCCTTTGCTGCAATATGCATAGACTTACCGGCTATGGAGAGGCTGGCCCGCGACGCCCTCTCCATTCTTGCAACGCGACCCTGCCTGAATCACCCGGCGGGCCGGTCCCGAACCGGTTTTAAACAAAAAACTTGAATCCGTTTTCTGGCTCCTGACTGGATCTGATTTCTAGTGATAAAAATCCTGTGCGATACATGTTTTGTAGTGCAGAGGAGAGTGATCTCCACCTTTCCCTAAGTTTGTGGGAGCTTATGTCATGTTTTAGACATGAACTCTACACTGACTTTATCTTTTAGACATTTTTCATAAGCCACAAAGACACTATGACTGATTAATTGATGTATCAAATACACAATGTTTTAAAAATGGTAATTGATTAGAAAATCTATCCTAGTATATAAGGTTGAAAAAAGACACAAGCTACAGTATAAGAAAATATTATAATAATCAATAATCTTTGTTTAATAAAAAAATATTTCATGGACTTTGGACCAGTCTCCCGGAAGTGAAAGAGGTTACCCATCATGCTAAAAGACTTTATTTATTGTGGCATTTCACTTTTGTTAACAACCTCACATGTAGAAGTTATGCATCCCACCAAATCCATCTTCTGCATTTTTCTTTGGAGAGTGCTACTGTGCTTAAAATATATATAAGGCAAGTACAGTTCTCTTCACTTCAGTTTCACTATCTAGATCCTGTTAACAGCAGGCGCAATAAATTATTAAGGTGCTGCTCTGATGCTTTATTTGAATTTTTATCCTAATTTCTCCTATGAGCAGGCAATGAAAAAATCATTGCAGTAGTCAAGGAGAGCAGCCACAATATGTGTGATGAATTGTAAAAACGAAAGGGACATGTCCAAAACATTGATTATTTCAATGGCATTTCTTGTGAAGGAGGCTTTATGAAAATAGTCAGGCTACTTATATCAACGGAGGGGCAAAATGATTGTTTTTAAAATGATTTATAAGGGCAATCTACCACCAGGATGAAGGATTTAAACTAAGTACATATTAGTGTGTGTTCCCTCTGGCAGGTTCTGTTCTTTTAGCTTCTTAGGAGACCTTGTTTTTAAGAAAAAAGGGTTTAATAAAAATGAATGCAAATGAACTTTAGGGGATTCAGGTTCCATAGATGTTAATGGAAGCCTTTAGCCCCTCATACTCATTTGCATAATTTTAAAACCTTTATTTATAAAAAACATAGCATAAAAGCATAAAAGCTGCAAGGATACGCCCGAAGGGGCACACACCAGTATGTCAATGTGCTTATTTTACAATCCTTCATCCTGGTGGTCCTTTAAAAGAGAGGGATTAAGTGATCTCTTTGAATGGTACAGGGTTAATTCTGCACACAACTGTTTTTACACACTCTATTTAGAACACTATTATCAGACTACTACTTCAGGTAGATAGAACTGTTGTAGTGGCAGATTGGATAGTGAATACACAGAATGTCCACATGATAAATATTAATTTTTCATGTTTTCCACAATTTTTTAGACATGAGCCCTAATTGCCAATTTTTATTTGTGGTTTATTAATATGCTACACTCATAACTGGAGTTATTTTCTGAATAAAAAAATTTAATAAAAAGTAATATTTACCTTTAATTAATTTATTACTATTTATAGATTTAAGGCTCTCCAAATCATTTCTGCATCTTTTTATCGACACACTAGGGGAATTTTATATTTTTTTGGTGCTTGGTTTGCCAATGTATGATTATATAACCTGCTATGGACACAGGCTATATCTGGTACACAAATAGGACAACATCCCGTGCTTCTCCACCCTGTTGCCCAGCCCAGTCCCCACCATGCCACTTGGTGTGGAGGTAGGTGTTACGGCCATTAGAAGATGCATTTTTTAAAAGCGTTTCTTTTCGTTCTTTTTTTGCTAAATCCCCTCCGCATTGGTGTAGATTAATTTTTTTGCCTGGTATGAGCAATGGCCTTAAATTTGAGCAGTGAGAAATTACACATTTTTTTGAGACTTTTCAGTATTTGTACTTCACACTCGTTGGGAGAGATTTATCAGAAATTCTGAGGTAAAAGTATTATAGTTTCCCATGTAAATCATCAGAGCTCTGCTTAATTTTTAAACAGTTGTGGGAATGTAAGTTGAGCGTTGATTGGTTGCTATTAGCAAATAGAACAGTTTCTACCAAGACCCAATTTTTTCAAAAGAATATACAAAAGCTTTTCTGGTCTCGGGCTGGGAAGTTGCTTCTTGCCTACACCAGACGAGCATGTTAACAGCACATGTGCAATTTAAAACAGAAAGAAAAAACAAATTACCGTATATACTTGTGTGAAGCCGAGTTTTCAGCACAAAAATGTGCTGAAATCCTCACCTCGGACTTATGCACCAATGTCAATAAAAACACTAAACTTATTATACCGGGAACCTCGGTGGCCCGATGCTCGGGCCGGTTTCTCCAGTGTTGGCGCAGAGGAGCGACTATGTTATCTCCTGGCGTCGCATCATGGTGGGCGGCTGTACAACGTTCATAGTATGGCGCCGGCTGGGAGACACATGGCCGACCCTGCGCTGTACAGAAGACCGGAAGAAGAAGAGGACCCAAGGAGACATAGTGAGTGCATTGGGGAAATCGATGAGCTCAGCAGTCGGGGCTCCGGAGGGTGGTATACTAGTATAGAAGGTGGCTATATACTACTGGGAGCTGGGCTGGCTATATACTATCAGGGGCTTGCTGTCTATATACGGGGGGAGCTGTTAACCAATTGCACATTCCCACCTCGGCTTATACTCCAAGTTAATAGATTTTTTTTGGTGTAGAATTAGGGGTTTTGCTTATACTCGGTAAGTATATACGGTAGACTAAAAGTTGAAAAATAACTAGACTATCAGGAATACTAGAAAGAGTAAGGATAATTGTACTCTTATATCTATTAGTAGGAATGTTTTTAGATTGTTTATAGCTTATTGGGATTACAAGAAAAAAAAGTTGTTTCATTTGGTTTTCAATGACATCTCCCTGTTCCTTTAAATGCGTTTTTCTTTGCTTTTATCGAAAGGGTTATTAAGTATGAAGGTTGGACTGCATACATGGACTGTTGGAACCTGCTTCCATCCCCGAAATCATGTCGAAAACATGTGTATAAAAAGTTGCTTATAATTATTTTTGGCTTTTGTTATTCATATATGTAAGGACGATGTTTTGATGATTTATAATAAATGAACTGATGTCGAAACATTTATGTCCATTTTATCGAAACTTACATTCAGATGTGCCTTCAATTACTTCCATAACTAGATCTTGTAGATGTGACTGTTGTGTGGAAATGTGCAAACATTTTGAATGTGTCTGAAAGCCTTACAGCTTCATCTGGTAATTGGCTGTCAATCGGTAGTACTCTATGTGTCATTTGAGAATCAGGAGGTCTCCAGGGCAACTTAAAATGTCATGGTAAAGCACTGTGTACACTGAGTCGCATGTCCTATTAAACTTTATCAAGGATGTTGGTGTAATGGTTTCCCTCGTCTTTGCAAAGGGATGTACATTTGTAGGTTTCAGGTATTTAACCAGTTTTTAGTATTCCTAGTTGCTTGGCATTTTGTAACAAAAATAAAATGTGCAGTAACCTACCAAGATGCACAAAGCGAGATAGTGACAATATCATTTTCACAACCATATCCTCGGCACTATTATAAATAATACCCTAATTGGTAGGGAAACAGTATTTTTCTATTCTTCTTCATTGACTTTTATGTTGTTACCTTTTAGAGTTTCAGATTATACACCCCTCAGTCAGCATGGGGTGTTTCGTCGCTTCACCCCTCATGGATAAGTGAATTTAAATGCTAATGCTTCATGGACATATTCACAGGTACCAATTTGCATACACGCTTTAGGACCTCATGCTTAGGTTACAGGCATGTAGAGGGACAGAAGGATGGGCATGCTCTCTAATGCGTTTTATGCAAAAATGACGTTTTAGGGGGGTATTTGCAGTGCGGGTTCTCTTTAAATGTGTCAGGTGATTAGAACTGCGTAAGATTAAGTCAATTGCTTTCATTCCAGGATATTCCCCTACATACAAACACACAAACCACTGGGGCTCATTACTAAGGGTCAAACCGCCGCACTTTCATCGGTTCCCGAATATTTTTGTTTTGCTCGATACCGATTGGCGCAAGTGATTTTGCCGCCCTGCCGGCTTGCACCACAGAATCGGGAGTGCTGTCGGCAACCCGACGGATTTGACAAACTGCGAATTTAAAAAGGTTTTGTGTCGCAAGATCAAGCACTCACATGCACCAGGAAGAAGAAGGTGAAACTGGCGGACCTCGACGACAGCCAAGCACACAGGAAGGAACTGGACACACACATCTAAGTGAATTGCGCTGGATCCAATCCACGTCGGACAACGCACCCGCTGGATCGCGACGGGACCGATTTAAATAATCTGCCCATCATGCTGTCTTAGATTGTATACCACGTGGTGTGAACCTCACTATGTTAATTGAGAACCACATGTTCAGTTCTCTAAAAGCCAAGTAAATCTTCTATTTCATTTAAATGTCTGTATACAAAAATGTAAATATATATATAGGAATACTTTTATAGTTGTTATGTTTAGTAAGGTATTCACTATTAAAACTATAAACCAATTTACTAACAAGTCGCATCACCTAATTTTACATCCCCTAAAATGTATAACTTTCTTGCATTAATAGAGATGCATTAATATTTTATGTTTCTAGAATTACTACACTTTAAAAGAAGTTGGCTAAATATTAGATTTGCTGCCTTCTGCTCACTCCTCTATTCTGTTTTCATTAGACAGTCACACTTGCTACAGCTTTTCAGTTGCTTCCCTTTTTAGTCAGTTAGAGTAGTTCTCCTTTGAGACATTGGACTGACAGATGGTCATTAAGAAATTCATACAATATGTTCCACATCAGCAAATATGATGAATACAAAAACAATTCCCAAAATGTATTAAAGGAAATCTACCACCTGATGATGGGTTGTAAACTAACACACTAACATGCCGGTGTGTGCCCTCTCTGGCAGTTAGCCGCTCTTCTTTTAGCTTCTTATGCCCTGGTTTTTCACACAAAAAGGCTTACAAATTATGTAATGAGCCCAGAGCCCTGAGACTTATTTGCATACTTTATTTAACATTTAATGTAAAAACATGGTCATAAAGTAGCTTAAAAGAAAAGCGATCTGCCAGAGGGGCGACACCAGATGTCATGTGCTTGTTTGCATCCACATCCTGGTGCTAGATATCTTTAACCTCTTAACGACCTGCCCTTTTTGTTTTTTATTTCATTTCCATTTATACACTCCCACCTTCAAAAAATGCATTTGCGCCGTTTTCTGGTGGGTTTGGATTTTAACAGCTTTCACTGTGCCCCCAAACTGACTGTCTTCTTATTAGACATACATTTACAAAATCTTCGGTGTATGGAGCTGTGGGATGGTGTCATTTGTGTGACTGACATATGTTTTCATGCCTACCATTTTCAGGAACTGTACAACTTTTTGATCACTTTTGAAGATTTTATATTTTCAAAATGCAAAAAAGTGACTTTCGATCTTGGGCACTTTCCGTTACAGGTTAAACCCAGTGAAAAACCTTTTTGTATTTGATAGAGAGGGGCTTTTTAGAGATACTAACTGTTTACGTTATGTGTATTATATTATATCGTTCTGGGAAAGGGGGTGTTTGAATTTTATGTTTTTGTTATCATTTTTTTTTAAACATTTTTTTTTACTTTTTCAGACTCCCTAGTGTACTTTAACCGTAGCTTATCTGATCGATCTACCATATACTGCCTATTGCGTATGGCAGTATGGGGGTTTTTCCTCCTCATTCATTACAATGTGGGATCGCACATTGTAAATGAAAGGGTTAGAACAGAAACAACTCGGGTCTTCGAAGACAAGGCTGTCTGGCGACGGACGCTGTCCCCGTTACGTCACTGGGAACCACGATTTATTGAGGCCTATAAAACCTCTCCATGTACCGGAAACCCGGCATGCGGCGGTAAGGGGTTAAATTTCTTCTAAGAGGGTTCCTATAAACGAATAGAATATCATTCATAGACGTATGTGTTTACCCATGTATTCCCATCAGCCCTTATGTTGATTCATAAAGAGTTTTCCTTAATACTATCCCATGTTTTATCATGAATTTCATCCTTAATGACTTTAAATGCATATCAGTGGTATTAGTACATAGACCTTTTTAACATCATCATTGCTAAGTGGAGAGGAAATGAAAGGAGTAATTCAGAATCTTTCTGAAGGAACTAATCCTTGAGTCTCTCTTTAAACCGTGCCTGTCACTCATCCTTACGTAATGGAATGAATAGTCTATGCTTTAACATCCCTTTCCTTTAATCTCATTAATGCTCTAATAGAACTCTGAAGAAAGCATGTGTGGATGGTGTTTAGGGAATGCATTTCCCACAGTCGTTTAGAACACAAATGTTGGAGAACTATTGAAGGCTGAATATGAGTGATTTGAGTGCACACATATTAACTGTGAACGGGTAGCTATTAACTGTTCCTGCTATTTTGTGATCCTCGAGTTCCGTTGCTGTCAATAAGTGGGATATATAACCTGTGTGTATTACTAGATGATTTGTGTAAGCTATTATTCCTAGTGATAAATGGGGTCACTTTGTGTTAACTTTAGCAATAGAGTAATAGAGATCATAGACATTATGAAGGTACTTCTAGATATAATAGAAGCGGGGCGACCTACATGAAATACCTAGTACATTAATCGAGGAAGCTACCTTCAGATCTTAGTGTAGTAGATCTACCGTTTAGTCACCTATTTGTGATTATATAAGTAAACGGATTACTCCTGATCTGAAGTGTATAGATTTTCAGCTTAGACCAATCAATAGGTTATTGTAGAATCTATTCAGAGCAATTGTTTAGAAATGTCAAGTGTTTCCCACTAGTTCCTATGTAGGTGATCATCTAGGTCAGTCGATTCCATTCAGATCAGGTAGAAAGGCCAAATAAATTCTATTAATCTTCTTCCATGGTTTTCTACAAACGACACGCACCATGATCGCTGAATGGCTATGACACAATTGTAGGCATTTGTGTTTAGTAGAATTTCCTTAGAAATAGTAAACTAAACATTTTTAACAAGTATTTAATAAATATGATTATTTGCCAAATTAGCATAGATTATCTACTATACATGATCCGATTCAGCTTTAATCTGATGGAGTGCAATATGTGTATCAGTTTCCTTCAAGTTTTAAAAATGAAACAGACAAGGCAAAGCAATGGCTGATTATAGAAAGTCATACACTTCATCAGTTCATGCTGCTTGGGCATGAGATTATGTATATTTTTTAATGATGCATTTTCTAATTAAATTAAAGGGGAGTGCAATCAAATTACCCCTCCCATATAAACTACTTCATAAATATCTAATAAATTTCCTAAAGGGTTCATTTCCATGGCTGCAATCTTAAAAATAAGTTTGTAACTTATATGCAATCCCTGAGGTGAGTTCAATCACAGTAAGTGAGTCTGCCTCCCTGTCTTGATTGACAGGTCTCACGGCTGCCCGCATGGAAGTAGCACTTTGTGATGGTTTGCCAGTATTCAACACAGACATATACAGCTCCCTCTACTTTTCCCAAGGGCTACGCTATCAGGGGTAGGAAATTTTCCCTTGCTAGAAAGTTTAAAGCCAGAGACAGACAGTTGTTGTGTGTGACACGCTCCTCTGCTACATCATTAACCCACTCCCTTAGAAAGGATGGGTAGAGTGACAGGCTATATGAGAAAAATCACCTCATGCTGCCCTCAAGAATTCTCGTTCAGAGAGTCACATGTCTCCTCTCATTCATGACAGGGGCTGGGTTAGCAGTATTAGTGAAGAGGGTGGAACTTATACTGCATCTTCTCACTTTCATGACCGGAACAGAGGACATCAATAGTCATTGTTGAAAGAATGGTGACCCTAATCCCTGGGCAGAAGCATCAGTTAAACATTTATAAAGACATCTAAAATGTACGGGTGTGGTGTTATGGAGGGGGGGTCACTGTGAAAGATTCTCTTTAAATGATTATTAATTACCGTAAATTAACTTTGCGGTAGAAGTACTGGAAAAAGTTACTACTAGTAAATGAAATGAAGTTTTTCTTTCACTTTTTTATGTGCATTCTATGTGCCAAACAAGCCATCAACAGCTTTGTAACAAAAAAAGTAAAATGTCACTTGGAAGACGGTATCCCCATAATACGTATCAACCATAGAATAAAGATACTTGATATTAGGATTACAGTGAACACCAAAAAAAGTTAAAATCCAGTACAGAATTGAGGCTTTTCTACTAATGACTGCTAAAAAAAAGTTCATACATTTCCAACAATAGGGGATACCAGCCTCAAAATGGTAACACTGGAAAAAAGCATCTCATCCCGCAAAAAAATGCCATTGCATGGCCCCCAATAATGGAGAAGCTAAGATTTTATAGCCTACAAAGGGGGCCAATGAGAAAACTAAAATCCTGGCAGCTGCAGGCGCCTCTTCCTTTGCACCTTGTTTCACCCATAAAACTAGCAACATCCAGTACTATAGACATGTGTACTTTTAGTGCTAAATGAACATATAACCGACAAATTTGTCCATTCTAAATTTCACCTCCATTTCATTTAATTACTATGAAGACCTCAAGGGGTTAACAGTCTTCATAAAATTGTTTCTTTTCATTCTGAAAATCGACGGAAAACCGAAATTCGATTGTAATCCTCCAGAGATTTCAAAAATATGAAAATATAAAGCTGAAATTTGGGAATGGTATTCAGCAACTATTTAGGTGGTAAATCTATCAGCTTGAAACCGCGATGATTTCGAATTTCCAAAAAAATGTTAAAATTTGTCTTTAAAAGTTTTTCTTTTTGGTAAATAAACTCAAAACTTGCCAGCCAAAATTTCACAAAATAAGTACAACAGTGGGAAAATACAATCTCATAACGCTTTGATAAGTAACAGTGTTCAAAAGTTATAACCATATAAAGCGACGGCAAGTCAGATACAAAAAGGGGCGGCCTTAAGCTATAAAATGGCTACGCCTCTAAGTGTTAACAATGCTAATATTGTGTTAGATTAAAACACTTTTATTTTACCTTACAGTTCTTGTTAATATGTAGTTCAGTTAATGTGTGGGTCCTTGTAAGGACATGAGTGGAATTCAATTTGTTATGAAGTGCATGGTTATAGCCTTCAGCACATGGGCGAAGACCTTAAGGTTGCCATATGCTTTCAATTGCTGTCGGAAAATCCTTGCTCATCTAAATCATGTCTACCCATTCGCCCTTTCCATCCATTTCTTACCAAGCATATCGTACATGTTTAGAGTGTTCATGTGTTTTCAATGGGAGAGGAAAGGTAACTACCATCTATTTCTGTTAAACACTACATAACGGGCTAGGCCGCAGCCTCCTACCTTATGCACAAGAACTACTCCAGATCATTAACATAATTCGAAAGAAAAGGTAGCCGCAGTTCATTTCAATAATACAACTTATGTCAATCTTTATTTCATATCACATTATTACACAGAAAGTAATCACAGTAGATGTAATATTCACATACATAGATCTGCTGTAATAAACTTTCGTTGTAATAATGTGATATAAAATAAAGCTGCGATAAGGTTTTTTTTATGAAATAAACAGCGGTACGTCTTTTCTTTTTCTTGGTATTATACATATATTTTGTTGCTGACTTATCTTAGTATAACAAAGGACACAAGGGATGTGTAATGTAATCCGAAAAATAAAAAGTTTTCCCATAGAGTGTCTCTAAGTAAACTGTCCCTTTTGAGGAGCCAAACTATTTTTGTGTCTAGTTGCCACTTGGACCTACAGTATAAAGTCAAAAGATAGATGAAATAGTTGTTGGTGAAGAGGAGAGAGTCTTGGGAGGTCAGAAAACTTAACACCGCAACTGGAATGGAACGTTGTCCTGAAATCCAGATGTGCTGTACTTTCCAGTCCGGAAAACCTCTCTCTTCTCCAATTCTTATATTCAGAACTGTCCACGAACTTTGCATTCTTTACAGGAATTTCACATGCTAAACAGTTGAGCGACTTTTACATAAGTGGACGAAGCTGTGATTATCAGTGACTCAATCCCATTGCCACCTTTATTTTTCAAATGGAAATTGGTAGACACAACCAGGTTTTAAGAGTTTAGCTTTCTACGTGAGTTTGTATATTTTTGAAGCATGGAGAGTTGATGTACATGTTTGCCAATGTATTATGTAGGTAGTTATAGTGTCTGAAAATGGATGCGTATCTGTGGTACTATATTGTATATTTAACAGTGTCAACACATTCACCCTTTGTTTCTACAATAATAATCTCGACCATTTTTCTACTGACATTGAAACACTAATGGAAAGTAATTTTATTTGATGGATTTAGTCATTTAGACAAAGGAGCCAAAATCAGTTCAAGCAAATCTCTTAGTGGTAAATGTCAGGATGTAATAGTTAAAATTCAGCTTTAATATAGCCTTGTGCTGATAGATGTTTGTGCAGTTGTTACTATAGTAAGAAGAAGGAAGGGAATTGGTTGTTAAAACCTTCCTCAACTGTAAATACCGCAGAGACTTTCCTTCTGTTATTGTTTATCTCATGCAATATGTGGTAAGGGGTAAGAAAAGGAGGAACCCACAGATAAAGCAACTGTGGACTTAGGTCGATTGAAGTAACTATACCGATTTAAATGTTTCACGTTGGCATTATGGACAAAATGTGTACACCCTGTTATAGGTGAATTAGGTTTCTTTGTTCATTTTTTAACCAGTGAACTCAAGCCACCTGCTTAAAAATGTAGCTTCTCATTCAACATGGGGATATCACAGAGTGGTAAGGAAAACAAACTGCCATATTCACCCTACTTTCCTGTATTACATATACACATGCCAGAAAAGAATGTTACTTCTCCGAAAGTGACTTAGTCTGTGACATCCAGTCTATAGTTATAGGTGGGCAACAGTGATTCGTAAGGGGACAATTTTTGTTAGGAATCAAAGCTCAATCAAATCACAATGGTGCAGATTTATCAAGATGTCTGAAAGTCAGAATATTTCTAGTCGCCCATTGGCAACCAATCACTGCTCCCCTTTAAAATATTCATGATGCACTGGTAAAATGAAGTGAGCTATGATCGGTTTGTCTGGGCAAGCTAGGAAATATTCTGACTTTCAACAGCTCTGTAAATCTGCCACCAATTATGCTCTCTCCAAAACCGGGGTGAAAAAACATATTACAGCAGTCAAGATACGTTCAAGATAGGTTCTGTAGTTTGTCTTAAGTTTAATTTGTATTAAGTCCAGAACTGTATATTTTATCATTGTAACCACAGTCAAAATTTTTGATCTCAGTGTACCTGGGCAACGTAACAATATTACCAATATCCAGAGGTCTATTAGTTAACTAGGGGTGTGTTCTGTAAGTCAAGGTGTTTAAGTAGGGGACCACCTGTATAACATATGCACTTATTAAAAAAGTGTATTTCCATGTGTTTGAGAAATAGACTGCTGACAACAACAAAAGTTGAAGCCTCTAAAAAAGCTTATATGTCTTTTATAACAAGAGTAACATTGAAGCTTATGTCATTCCCCGTCGCCTCTACTCACCCCTGTCACCCTGTCTTTCGCAATAAAACATCATCCCTTATCTGAAGGAAATGAACATCTTGAATGGTCTTCTTTCAACTGTAATAATCATAAAATGTAACTACAGTCCTTGAAACAAGTAATAAGCTCTATATAGAACACCCTATATGTTTAACATAAAAAGTCATAAAAATAGTCCTAAGAAGTTCTTTATAATTAGGTAAATTCGGTAGAATTACAAAATTTAAACCAAATGTTGCTATTTAAGGTTAAGGCATTCGGGAGCACCACTGACAATCCAAGTGGAAAATGACCAATTCAAACATTATAACTGCTTATTACTACACTTTATCCATTATCAGTGGTGGAAATCTATTTCAGATGGTTTTCAGTCACAGACTGGATTGCTCAACCATAAAGTCATCTATGCTATTTATCCAACACCTAAAGTTTGGCTAAAATTAGGTCTTGTAAAGTTATAAGAAGGAGTGGACCAAAATTCTTTTGACTGATGCAAGAGCAAGGGGTTCTACAGCAAGTGATGAATAAAAGTAATTGCTTGATTTAAAGTGGTACTACAAGGTAATGACAATCCTTCATTTAAGAACATTGGCTGGTTTCAATATTCTGTGGACATCCGTTTTAGATGTCCTTGAAGCTGTTATGTTACTAATTTGTAAGACCAGCTAAAAACTGACATTATTATTTGTTCTGAAAAGTAAACTGGGAAAGTTCAAAGAGGTTGCACTATTTCCAGATCCTGCAGCCAAATAAAGGTCACTGGCACCCTATGGTTAGGATATTTTTAGATCTTAGTGGTTGCTGAGGCTTATCCAGAGTATTGATACCTGGATATGATTACAACTCAGTACAAATATGTTTTTATTATAAAACACATAGAAGAGACCGTCTCACTTATTGTACATGTCCTTGAATGACTGAGGTTCTGGAAGTCAAGACACAAACAATCTGATTTATTATCATTATTCTGATCCGAAAAAAACTCTGTTAATATAAGTCTTTGTACACACGCTTATACGCAATTTTTATGATGCCCTACGTGAACAAAAAAGATAATGTATACAACATGTCAAAGGACTATACCTGATGCACATGCTTCTGTAAACAACCTCTTGATTCCCAAGATCTCAGCCAGAGAAACCTAATGTAAATTAGTAAAGTTAAACTACTGAATCAAATGACAGCTATTTCGTGATCTCAGAGAAGGTTTCCCTGTTACATTGCTAGGAAGTCACGTTTGAGCACACACGCTACAAATATTGTTTGGCAAAAGCACGTCTTGTTTCTTTTTGTCCAGGTGTAGTGAAAGAGCTCAGGCAATCATTGCTCAAACAGCAGCAGCTTATATAAACATGTAGGTAATGCTGCTGAGATTACATGCAGATGCTGGATCTGATGAGCTCAAATATAAGATAGGCTGTGCAGTATATATTTGGGATTAGAATCCTAATCTCTTTAGGGAAAATGTGCAGTATCAGCAGAACAGCACCACACTCTGTGCAATAAAACTTGACTCAAAGAACAAGTTTTATTATAAACTCCACTTAAATCTAATGGGGTAAGAGCGTGATTTTAATTGCAAAAAACAGATTATTCTGATGAAGTGAATGCTGATTCTGGGACTTATCTGGAATATGTGCTAACTCTGCTACCCAGATGGTTTCATATTCTCCAAATGTTTTACTAGATATTTGAAAATGAAATAAAATGAATACATTTCATAAGGACTATACTTGCAATTCCTAAAATGAACACTCCCCTTTATGAGTTTACTGTGTGTTGTCATATGACAAACATTTTTAATTTCTTCGGAGCATTGTGAGGATGATGTAGTCTGGGTGATATGTTCTTCCCTTGCTACTGTCTCCCTTGAGTGTGATTGCTCTTTGACTGTTTGAATTTTTCGCAAAAACAAAAACTTTCTGCTTTTGCATGAAAGATTAACACTGCATGGCCCCGTGACAATCTGACCAGCTCCTCCTGCAGTAAATGTGGGCTGTTTCCTGCTAGTGATAGACACTTAGTAATCGGAAAGAGAAAAATAAAAAAATACTAATAAGATTCAATTCACTGCGGTATTGATAATAAAAATCCTATATTTAAAAAATATATACAAAAATAACCTTTGTTTCTGTTTTAAATGTTTGATCTGATTTTAACAAAAACAGTCAACAGAAAACAAAGGTGCCCTCACTGTTATAATACATGCTTATATGTTTATATGTAATTGTTCTGTTTCTTGAGTGAATACACGTTTGAGTATTTCAAATTTTTTACAAACAGGATTTAAAGGGTTTCTCTTAATGCAACCCCATACCTTCCAACTCCCAAAAAGGAGACACAAAAGATGCAAAAGGAAATACTGCTATTCCGAATATAAGTACAACCCCCCTCTCATATACTCAAGCATATAAAAAATTAAATTAGTACTCACCCTCTAGCGCTGACACCAAGGCGTCTCTTCTGCCTCCATCACCTCTATAGTTCCTGGACTCATCCCAGCATATCTATGCAAGTGCCTGCTGAGGTCAAGTTTGTTACTACATGGAGACCTTATCTAATACATTCACCCCTCCACTACATTTACCCATACACATTAGACAGTGCATGTACTACATGGAACACATTCATCTAAATGGTCACCATGGACTACCTGTAACCCCTACAGTAGACTGCATTTTAAAAGGGAGACCATCTAAATGGTCACCCCGTATGTCATTTACCCTGCAGCAAACCTGGTTATTATTATAGAGTAGACCATCCTCTCAACAATCACCACTGTACTTCATTTTATACTGCAGTAGACCCTGTACTACATGGAGAACCATTAAACGTCACCACTATAATTTCTCTGTAGCAGACCATGACATACTACATAGGAGACCTTACATGTAGACCATTCCTCTAAACATTCACCACTGTAATACATTTTCCCTGTAGCAAACCAGCACTGTACTACATGGGAGACCTTAATCTAAATGGTCACCCACTATTTCCCTTTGAGACTATGGCATATACTACAAATAGAGACTTTCACCTAATGGTCAGCAATTTACTTTTACTTTTCTGACAATTCTTCTGTTTCAGACGTGCATGTAATTACATAAAAGACACATTCATCTAAATAGTCCCCACAGTGCCACATTGCCCCCAGTAGCAGAAAATGCAGGGCAAATAGACACTCACTGTAACAATCCAGCTCACCAATTGCCACGTTTGCTTTGTCAGCATGGATGTAAAGTCCTCCACACTATGTGGATAGTGTGACTAGCCATAAATAAAGGTGTATAGTATACCAAGATTTTTACTTGATGTGTTCTCTGTATTTACTATGATTAATAAAGGAGCAAGCTGTTTTATGGAACTTTAATGTTTCAACCTTTTCATTATGTATATAGACAACTCTGCTGATCTCTAGAGTCTGATAGCTGGCGCATAAAAGCATTCTTTCATTTTTTTTGATGGAATACACCATGAGCCACAATTGGAATATTAATATATACTGTAGCAAAGGGCTGCATTTCTGTATTAAACTAGATGGCAAGAAATCGATTCCAGCCTTTGAAACTCCACCTTCAAATTGTGCAATACCCAAACATTCTTACTATTTGTGGACAACTGTGTAACACATGGGGCTGATGCTGATGGAGTTGGTTTAAAAACGTTCTTAGCTTGAATTGAGGACATGTGGTTTGAAAAAGGAAAAATCTTGCAATCCCCCTCCACGATTAGACATTGCATTGTGTAAGGAAATTGTTGAGACTGTGACACTCATTAACACTGCAAAGGAAACTTGGTAACAGGAGTTTAGTTACAGTATTCAAGATGTTACGAGGAAAGCAATAGTTTTCTTTTACCTTTGTATACATTAATACAGGAGTTTTTAGTTTACACATCCCTCCAATTGTCCTGCTTATGACCAAAAGCTAAATGGCTCTCAGGCAAGAACAATCAGATGTTGAAGTACCTTGTACGGTGGGCAATTCAGTAAACAAAGTATAGTAGCCATTGCGAGGAATGATGTATAATACGTCATTACAATTCTTCATATCCTAATAAATCCCTCTCGCTATTATAAACCGGAAAAACGTAACACTGGAGAGGACTGGGCATTGATTGTATAAGGGAAACACTCTTGTTTAAACTCTTTCAATATTTCAATTACTATTATTATAAACAAAAAGACAATGATACTGTACCCATTTATGATATAACAATCGGCCCAAAAAACAAACTATTAACAAAAACGACAAACAAAGTTGCATTAAATGTTTATTTTTACTGCTAGGATTAGAGAAATGTTTGTGCGGGGTTTATAGCATGCAAATATAGATATTGCGCTTAAATTATGTATTTGAGGAGAAGCTTTAAATCTACCGATCTGTTTTCAACTTTATGCATTCGAATGTTACTTTTGCTCTTTTAATCACTAAATCTCAAGCTTTAGTTGTTGACCAAGGATAGCAGAGGCTAAATAAAATGTCCATGTCAGCTGAGTCTGTCCTCTCCTCTATTTTTTCAGCACATTGAAGTTCCTACCATGCAAAATTGTTGAATAAATCCCGGAATCCACTATGGTGTCATCACTTGTGAAGGTTGCAAGGTAAAGAATCGTATGAAGAAGCTGTATTTGTTAGGTTTTATCTACTTCTGTTAATAACATTTAGTAAACTTGTAGACTTTCACAGATTCCTCTTCACATAATGTACATATTCAACTATAAAATCTGCGCCAATTTTTTTGGGCACAGGTTATCAAGAATTTGGCTGTCAGATTGCCATGCTCGGACGCCCAATTTGGTTTTGCCCTGCATGCCTTGACCGGGGGAGGGGAGGTGACAGATTTACGACTAGACTTTTTTTTTACCAGTTCGCGACCGCCGCCGTGTAGTCCGTGTATTCACGGCTGAGCCCTCTCCATATCTTACCGGTAACACTCGCGATCGTGTTACTAAAATTTTCAAATCACCCCCCTTTCCCTAGAACTGACATAACTATAAATAAACAGTAAAAATCATAACACTAGGTTTATCGCCACGTCCGAAAATCCCGATCCTATCAAAATATGATGCGGTTTTTTCGATGCGTTTAACCCCGTAAGGACATAGCGCACAACGTCGCAAATGGCACTTTTTTTCGAAAAGGTAAACATCGGGGGAAATTCGTTGGGAGAGAGACATGAGAAAAGGGCAGAAGTGAAAGGTGGAGATTGGCAGGGTCGGGGAAAAAAGAGTGGGAAAGAAGTAGGCGGTGAGGAGAAATAAAGGGTAAGTCAGAATTATAGGTATGAAGTGAAGGGGGGAAACGAGGGAGAGAGATAGAAAACGGGGAAATTGAATAAATGGGTGAAAAGGGGACGAGCACGCTGAAGGGGTGAGGAGGAGGTTGAGCTGGGACGGTTGGGACTGGGGTGTGGCGGATAAGGATGAAGAGGGGGTTGATGGGGGGGGGGGAAAGGGGGGGCAAAGAGAGGGGAGAAAAAGATGGAAAAAAAGGATGGGGGGGAGACGAAATGATTAACGGATCGAGAGGGTGTGAGGGTCGGGGAGTAAGATTATATGAAGGAGGGATAGGCAGAAGATAAGGGGAGGAAGGGGGTAGTGAGGGGGGATGGGAACCGAACGACCCAACCCAGAAATGGGGGGGAGAAGTGAGGAAGCAATGGGAGAGGGAGGGGGGGGATATGAGAAGGGCAGGTCGTAAAAAGATGGGAGGAAGGGGACCCTTTTTCCAATCCTTACACCCTCTGGTCTGAAAGTGATCAAAAGGTCATACATTCCCTAAAATGATAATCATTGAAACATATTATCAAAATTTCGCAAAAATGACAGCTCCATACACCAAGTATAAAAAAGTTATTAGCGCCAGAAGTTGGCAAAATCAAAAAATTAATTTTTGTACAGGAGGTTATAATTTTGTAAATTTATGAAACATTATAAAACCTATACAAATTTTGTATCCTCTTAACGTCCGACCCAAAGAATCAGTAACATTCATGGGGCGCTCAGTGAAGATTAATTTCCAAGCCCACACAAATGCGCAATGCGTTTTTCACCATTTTTCCACGCATTTGGATTTTTTTCCCGCTTCCCCGTCCATGGCATGAATATTTATACCATCACGATGAAGTGCACTTTGTTACGCAGAAAACAAAGCCACACAAGCTCTTTATGTGTGCACATAAAATGTTTTATAGATTTTTGAAGGTTGGAGTGGAAACCTGGCCATGAAAAAACAGAAGAGCCCGTCCTTAACCGGTTACAATGCAAGTATTTTTCTAGGAAGGGACAAGGACACCATTGCCTAGTTGCTCCCTGTAGACAGCCCCTTGACATCAGCATGACTTTTTCAGAAAGTCGAAAGACCATATGCAGGATAAAAGCCAAACCATATATCTATTTCATAAGGAACAGATTTCCAACTGTAGGCAAACGTTTTTTGCATCTCGTTTAGTAATACAGAACTGGGATGGCGAGTTAGAGGCTTTTTTTTTGTTTGTTACAGACAAGAACAGCTCTCCTTACACATACTCAAGCGTAACTGTAAAGCTCTAGTGATTTTTACCAAATTATTATATGTGATTCCCTCTTTAAAAGCAACACAGAACTAGCCGACGTTGGGCTGCTCGTTCTTTTCTTTCCAAAGTTATGGTATGTTCAGTTTCTGAGATGTTTGACAAATAAGCTTTCTCACCAGCGGTTAAGTGGGCGGAGACTGATTCTGTCAGTCTATCCCTATGCTGAGGCCCGTTACTGCCCACAGATCCCATGATGCTTGTGTTCTCTCTCAAATAATTTAAGCATTAAATTTATTTAGTTTCGCCGAATTAAATCCATTAAACACTGAACATTGCACATGCCAAATACCTATGGTAGGAACCACTCAACAAATACCTATGGTAGGAACGACAGTAACAAATACCAATGGCAAGAAACACTCAACAAATACCTGTGGTAGGAACTGCAGCAACAAATACCAATGGCAAGAAACACTCAACAAATACCTGTGGTAGGAACTGCAGCAACAAATACCCGTGGTAGGAAACAAAGCAACAAATACCTATGGTAGGAACCACAGCAACAAATACCTGTGGTTGGAAACACAGCAGTACATACCTATGGTAGGAACCCCAGAAATAAA